>JBBMKF010415690.1:0-31354 GCA_037834155.1 Curcuma caesia
TAGATATACTGAATTACTTGGCTGTGGAGCTAAATGAAGCTAATGATACAATTCATACTTTATGTTTGATTGGTTCTATGTTTGATTGGTTCTTTATCTGATAGTTGGGAGAGTGTTGATGTTTCTCTTGTTAATTGAGTTCCAGTTGAAAATTCCACTTAAAGATGGCGAGGAAAAAGGACCAAAAGTTAACCATACTAAGTCGGGTACTGGTTACTGAAAAGCGAGGTAAAAGCAAAAGTAGAAGCCTGAAGAACTGCGGGAGTAATGATAAGACATGAGAAAAATCTAAGTCGATGATGACCATAAAAGATTTCAATCGGTAGCACAGTAGCACTTATGTCAATCTTAATTAGATATCAGGAGATTGGGTTGTAGACTTTAATGCTTTGAGTCCCTGGGGCCATGGTGCGTACCCTAGAACATTCAGGTTGTCACCCAAGCATCCGCGGTTCGATCCTCAACTACGGCGTATTTATAGGAATTTTTCTCTAAATGGAAATCGCAATCAAAAGAATGCCGATTTATCCTAGGTGACCAGTAGGAAACTTCTGTAGGACCGAACCGGTCATCCTCAGGATTGAGTCAATGCAACTAACTGGAATTAACATTTTTTTCAATAAAATGGAATTCCAAAGAGGATGAACTAAACACTAGATAAAAGAATTAGGTATATGCCGAACAGAGTTGGATGAGAGATCTAAGTTTGACAGCAAGATAAAACAATGCATCTTATTAGGAATGATCATAAATACAAATTTCATTACAAAGCTGGAGAAGGGCAGAGAGAAAAAAGAGAGTGAAATTTTTAAGAATTAAAGATTTAATAGGGAATTATCTTTATTTTTTATGAAATTTTAATATATTATTGGTGGTAATCTAAGCTAAGTTTTTACTGATCTAGAGTATTACGAAGACCAGTAGTTTGTTTCAACGCAGGAGTGAAACTACAGTTCCTTAATTCCCTGTGATTTCACACCTCCAAACAGGTTAATGAGCTTTCAAAATTACTAATCCAGGCAAACCACGAGGGATCAAATGCTGCCATCAAATTGAGATCGACATCATGGAAAATAAGAAGAAGAAAAATAGGACAGACAAGTGGCTTCCAAGTCAAAGCGATGTGATCTATCTCAAGACCAGAACCAATCAAATAATCAATGAACATGATAGTTGCTTCATTCACTAGTCCTTTCAATTGAATATTGCAAGACAGTGTACATCAAATGATGCGAATAAGCAACCACTTGTTTTGTTTTGTTTTTCTGCATCAATAATGATAGAAGCCCATCTCATCTCAAACCTTGTTGCATCCATGAATGATTTCAAACATTAGTTTTGTTCTTAAATGTAGCATCATCCAATGAGAAAAATGTGACAGAACGCAAAGCCATTTGGCTTCTGTAAGCTTCATGATTTGATGGATAACCCACCGCAACGTAAATTAGGTTACAACAATGATTGATTGGATGCCACTTAAATCAGAGTCTGCACCAGAAGACAAGCTAAACTATCATGCAGCTTAGCGAGTTGTGTCTAAGAACTATGGTCCCTGCACCAGAATTACCACATGCTTCGAATCAGTTATATAAGAAAGACCTCACTACCTGAAATGTTTTTGTTATAAACTTCATACACTGATTGAGCAAAACTGAGTTGAAGTAAGATTCATATCTATAATTGCATTTTAAGGAATATGATCCATTGTTCTTAAGGGACAGTTGACAAACAAACAATGCTTTGCTCACATATATTCGTTCGAGATCTGAATTGGTTGTACATCAATTCAGCTAACAGGGAAGCTTCAAAAAAATGGCGAGACATCATACTCTTGTCTCGCACCTTTTGTGATAGAAATTATTACAGAAGACCTTTCTTCAGAAAGAGGGTAACTTGCCTACTGTTTCTCATGCATCATACGCTGAGATCGAATCAGCAAACAAATGAATGTACATGGTGATCGCCCATGGCTGCTAAAGATTCACATGTACAGCTCTTGATAGACAAATGATCACAGACTGTTTACCATAGCAATCTCAGCGTCGTTGATTGAGTGCGAGTTACAAATTGAAAATCAACTGGCCCATTTGGCCATGGTTGTGCCTTCCAAAAACATCTCCTCGTCGAAGGAAGAACCCGTAGGAAAATATGAAGCGATAGTAGCCTTTTCCGACTCTTCATCGTTCAAAATTTCCTTTTCACGGCAATCACTGCTGCAGAAAGCTCTATCACCCCTGCAACATATACACTGAAGAATTTAGAAGGCCTGAATACTTCTTAGAGCATGAATGCCGAAATAATAGTTATTTGAACAATTGTAGGACTGACCTGTACATGTAAATATCTTTCCCCTCTTCCAGCTTCTCCTTGCAATGGAAACAGAAGCTTAGAAAGTCATTGGAAGAGCAGGCTAAAGAATGTTCAGAGGGCTTCAAAATCCAAGCACAACGTTCTTGGTCTTTACCATTCTTATTCTTAAAATTATCCGAAGGAAAGCTGGGGCTTTCAATAATGCAATCTCCAAAAATGTGAGTTGTTTTGGGATTTGGGCCATGAGATATAATGCAAGTGTAGTCTTCGGATTCCTCCATTTCGCTCGTAGAAAGGGACGTTATGACTCCAGAAAACGAGCTGATCGACAGAGGGATGGACCTAGAACATTTGTCAAAATTTATATTCTCCATTGTGCTCTTTGAATCTAAAGGAAATACTTCAGAATTGGACAGCGGAGAGGATGATCCACTAATTTCTGCAGAGCAAGACCTCAACAATCCAAAACCTCTGCATTCTGATTCAGCTCCTTTGGAGTCGCTGCTCATCCTTGAGCTCCTACGGAGTTCGGTTGATTTGTTGTAAAACTGTGAGTAAATCCCGTAGTCCTTTGGCAAAGATTTGGGGGTTTCACCAGATGAGTTGGTGTGAGATTTGGAGCATGAAATGTTAACTCTCATCTGTGGACCAAACAGGATGTTCCCGCTTGCTGACAGTCCCATGACCTCCCCCGAAGACTTGGTCTCATCACTCAGAACGTCCACTAGACTCAGGCCTACCTTGTTGCTGCCCCAGCACTTGGGCTTCCAATCAAGGCTGGTTGATTTAGGGAAGCCAAGAAAAGTGTTGCCGAGGTTGGAGCAGTTCTTGAAGTCCAAGGGGGAAGTGGGGCTCTTGACTGATTCACAATCTGATAGGCCTTTGGAGTTGAACCCAACAAAGAGGCCAGGGACACTGAAGAGCGAGGTGTTCCTGGCCTTCTGCATCAGGCAATGAGAGGAGAAGCGAAAGTCTGGGAATGAATCAGATGATAGCTGCCCTGTGCTTTGATCTTTATGGACCTTGTTCATTACCCTCAGCATGACTTGAAGCCTCTTCTCTCTTACTCTTCCCAGCTCTGCTTTCAAGACAATGATCCTGAACACAAATGAACCAGGGAACTAATCAGTGAGCCATTCAAGAGGGCAAGAAGAAAAGATACAATTTTTCAGAGAATATGTAAAAGAAACATCCTCCTCCTTTATCTTTCTTTTCTCGGGCAGTGAAAGTTGAATTTTTCTTTAAAAAAAAAGAAATTGATGCTCAATGAAGGGCAACCTGCAATCTTCCGCATCAACAAAGATCGTTGAAATTTAGCCAAAATCTTTCGACGTAGTAAAAAATGAACAAAGATCACGGATCGCCCCACAGAGTGGGGAAAACAGAATATCAATCAGAGAGGAAAAGAAGAAAAGAAGCCCTTGATCAGATTAGCAAGATCATGCCTATTTAGAGTTTCATTTTGACTGCAAAAAAAAAAGAAGAAGAAGAAGAAAGAAGGAAAAACAAAATCCCATCTTAAAAAACCAAACATCAGACACGAGATCATTCCGGAGAGGTTTAGAGAGAACATATACGTCAAATCGATAAACAAGCAACAAATCCCCAAATTAATAGTTGAAGCAGAAGAAACCAGTCCATCTTCCCAAAATGCAACAAAAGAAGTTCCCAAAAAAGAAATCCAAGGCAAAATCTACTGATGTCGAATGCCCCGAGTTTACCCCGGTGCTTCAATAAACGCGCCGATTGAAATGCGCCAGGCCAAATCAAAGAGCAGGGGGAACACCCCACCTTTGCTTCCTTCCACCCTGTGCTTCCTCACACAGAGTGGTCTCTTCTGTGTCTCTTCTGTATGCAAGAGACTCCTCAGACGGACACGGTGATGGAGTGGGAAGAGATGAGAACGCAATAAAAATAGGCAGGAAGCAAAGGCATCAATGCTAGCTTCCACTGTACACCTCTTCTCTCTCTCGTCCGGATTTGTCTGCATGCATCTAATCGAAGCAGCGGAGCTGTGCTTCCGGCATACGCATCCCATTCACCCACTGTTACAAAATACGCATTTGCCTACGCTTCGTGGCGTATAACCATGCAAAATTGCTGCCACCGACGTAGAATACTCCGATCAGTAACATGTATCAGCTTGCTCAATTCTCACAAACAACTTTCAAGAACCAACACAAATGATACAAGATAAAAAAATACAATAAATTTGCTGTCAGGCCTCAGTGGATTCACTGCTTTTTGTAGGTCCTTCCAGAGTAGAAAAAGCAAGCGCAGTAAATACAAATAAAGGACGTTTACAAGCAATTAATCATTAAAATAGCAGCTTTGCTCGTTTTAATCGTACTGATGCTTGTAAATAGGACGATTCCATTCACCTTAACCAAAAGATACTTTGACACTTTACTAGGTAAAGAAAACAATGATGAGCTCTCCACGTCATGAGCGTTCTGTACTATTGGGACATCGTAATAAAGCATGAAGATTTCAAAGTTACCGTCCAAATTAATTAATACTAGGCTTTACACAGAGGCATTTAACCAGTCAAATACCCCTTTTCATGCACTTCCCAAATGAGTTGTTTAAGCTCAAATTTCGCCCTGACGAAGTAGTAGAATTATACTAGTTACGAAATACTCGGATTAACAGTTTAATTTGTTTTTTCAAATGATAAAAGGAAGAGAGAGAAGTGGCACAATCATATGGAAGGACGGACTTTGGTATGAGCTTTAATCATGTCTTCCCACGGACATGTGACTTCTCAGTCTTTAGTCCATCAGCACCTTGTTTCTATTTATTTTTCCTTTTTACCTTTTTTCTGATTTTTTTAAATGTTTTTTATTTTATTTTCAAGTTTTGATTTCTGCTTTTGTCGCTTTCCGTGACTCGGAGCCTTCATGATTTCAGTTTCTCGCCCAGCAGAGGAGGACAACCGACAGGGACCCCAATCACGAGGCGAATCCAACGTCTTCCGTCGTAGATTCCCTGTACGTTACCGGCACCTGGACGGCTAGGATCTGCGGATTCAGAAGGCGGTATAACTGGGCCAGGTGCTGTCGGGCCCAACCCGCAACCGGCTGATCGTGGTCTGCGTTGAAGGAATCAGATGGACGGCCTTGATCATCCAATAATTTAATCATAGTATTTGAGTTAATTGTCTCTTTTATATTTTATTTTATTGAAAAAAAGAGAGTGATAGATAATTATGAGAGGTGCCCCGCTTCACGGGAAACGAGATATTCCAACGTATTTAAAGGCGTATTCATTTTGCTATAAGATGTTGGAATAGGTTTCAAGTATCGAACAGTGGTTTCGAGCCCTCTTACTGCATCGTTTAACCTCACTGTTGCATTCTTTGACTGGCACTTAGCTGCATGGAACGTCAACAACGGGCTCGTGCAGTCCCGTCAATGAAGTTACTTGCAAACCAAGGCTGGCGATGGCAAGCTCCACCAGCAGGTTTGCATTGAAAGATTAGGTTTTTGTTCCCAGGGAAAAGATGCAGACAAGTTCTGCAGGCTGACCTCAGGATGACGTGCAGTACAACGCATAAAAGCATAGAATCTACACAGACAAAACTCCATAATGTGGAAGTCGAATGCCTTTGTTTAGGTCGATAATAGATCAGGTAGTAATTAAACTGATCGGATACATCGTGAGAAACATGTAGCACGATCGATATTCAGTCTTGATTACAACCAAGGAGAATCGTGAAGTGGTGTGACAACGGATTTAACGCGGAGATATTTTTCAATCGAATGCATCCCCAGGTCCTTCCCAAATCCACTCATTTTGAAGCCGCCAAAAGGACAGTCATTGTCAAATGCAAAGTAGCAGTTGATCCAGATGCTGCCTGCGTGAATTGATCTCGCCATCCTGTTTGCTATGTCCAAGTTCTTCGTCACAACCCCAGCAGCCAATCCATATCTTGTATTATTGGCTTTCTCGATCGCCTCCTCCATCGTCCTAGTACAACAAATTCATAAAACACGTAAATATGATAATTAAGAACGGCTTGTTCATCTGTCGATTAAAACTCCAAAAGACTGTTAATTGTTAAAGTAGGTTTAACGTGAGCGATCGACTTACTTGAACTTCATGAGGGACATGACTGGTCCAAATATTTCCTCCTTGGCTATCAACATGTCCTCCTGTTGACGATGCATGTTTCATGATACTAAACTTAATTAGGCACTGTTTCATTATAAGGAAAGGATGATGCACACTAGATGGCAGAAGAAGCTAAGAGTTTTTTTACCTTGACATCTACAAAGATCGTGGGTTCAATGTAGTAACCATTTTCACCACAGGGCTTGCCTCCGGCAACAATGGTAGCTCCCTCTCTTTTGCCATGCTCGATATATCTGAGGACCTTCTCGAATTGCTCCTTGTCCACCTTCACAGTGGGACACATCCGGTTAACGCAACTTGAAATAGAAGAAAAAACATTTAATTTCAGACATGATCGAAGACTACTTGAGGCCCCTGATGAACATGTGGATCGAAAGGGTCACCGACAATCCAGTCTCCGACAGTCTCCGCCGCTTTCTTCACGAAGTCGTCGTAAATTCCTTCCTGTACATAGATTCGCGATGCGGCCACGCATACTTCTCCCTGGGTTCATCGAAACACCACCACTTCACATGTGGTATCATGCAATATTGAGGACGCAGTTTACGAACGAGAATATAATTGAAAATAGGAGCTTTTGCCTTGTTGAAGAACACTGCCATTTGAGCGAGTTCGACGGCCATGTTAATATCTGCATCATCAAAGATGATTAATGGTGATTTCCCACCCAATTCAAGTGATACGGGCTTCAAGTTGCTTCTGGCAGCTGCCTCCATGATCAAACGTCCTACTTCAGTGGATCCTGTGAAGCTAACCTGAAAAAAACAAGAATTAGCCAAGTATATATATTCAGATTAAAACCATGCTATTATGATCGTATTTGATTTTAACGTTCCTAGTTATGTTGCAGAATTACTTGGTTGATGTCCATGTGAGAAGCAATGGCAACTCCAGCAGTTGGGCCAAAACCAGGCACAACATTTAGAACACCATCTGGAATACCTGCCTGTGGATGTAAAATTTGATAAATGGGCATTTTGTTCGAAAACGGATAAACGAATCTGATCGTATGATAAAATTCCACCATCAAGCAATAATCATCAACCTGCTTAGCCAGGAAAGCATAATAAAGTGCAGACAGCGAGCTCTGCTCGGCCGGCTTGACAACCATGGTGCAGCCCGCAGCCAAAGCAGGGGAGACCTTGAAGAAGAACATGCCGGTCGGGAAATTCCAAGGTATTATATGCCCGACCACCCCAATGGGCTCCTTGAGCGTGTATCCATGGAATGGTCCGCCCATCTTTAGCGTTTCGCCATGGATCTTATCGGCGGCGCCGGCAAAGTAACGGAGCATGAGGCTAGCCGAGGGGACGTCAATCAGCTTGTTGTGGGAGAAGAGCTTCCCCACTTCTAAGCTGTCGAGTGTGGCTAATTCCTCGATGTGTTGACTGATCAAGTCTGCGAACTTGATCATAATCTGTCCTCTTTGCTGCAATTTTTGTTTGTTTGTTTGTTTACAGTTACAGAAACGAAAATTTGGTCAGTTGATCAAATTGATCAGAAGAAATGATTGAAGGCAAAGCGGTGGGCATACAAATCCAGACATGCGAGGCCATTGGCCATGGTCAAAAGCTTCTCTTGCTGCCTTCACTGCTAAATCCACGTCCTCTTTGTCGCCTTCTGCCACCATCGCAATCACCCCCCCTGTGCGCGGATCTGTCGTCGCAAATGTCTTCCCTGACGGATTCAGTCAACACACCACACATGAATCTCAGAAAATTCCATATTAATTAATAGTTACAGACAAATTCGACGGCTTATTATTATTATTATTATTACCTGAGACGGCGTTGACGAAGCTGCCGTTAATGAAGAGCTTAGTGAACTTGATTTCCGGCATCTTGAATCCACAGGCCATTGAATTCGCTGCGTACAGAGCTGTGTTGAAGAGCGATTATTTGAAGGAGAGACTAATTGACAAAGTCAAAGGGGTTGAGAAAGGGTGTGCGCCTACTGTAGCCTTTCTTTCATTGGTTGAGCCCCTGTTTTTTGGGTGGTGGAAGGTGGGTGAGAGAGCGAGAACATGAGTGTCTTGAGCACTCTTTATTTTGGTTGGAATTTTCAATTTTTTAAAGAAAATTTATTTTGCCTAAAGTTTATTTACTTTTTTTATTTCACATTTCATAGTTAAAATATTTCATTTTACCTTTTTATAATATAAAATATAAATAAACTATCTCGAATAGTTTATTCTATTATCATATGATTTAATTGTTTAATTATTTATTGTATATTCCATTAACTATCTCAACAAAAGAATCTCATAGTTGTTGGATGAGAGAAAAATATCAAAAGATTGTTTTAGACACATTTTGAATGTCAGACAAAATGAACATTTATTGGGAAAACAGATTGCATTCAGACTTTATAGTTGCAAGTTTTTTTAATTACCAAATGACAATCTAAGAAAACAAATCGATTTGTACATTAGAGTTTGACCATCATTAATCAAAACAATTCACAAATACAGTAGCAATCAGTATCTGTTTGCAATATCCTGAGTTGACTAGCAAATGATCATTATTTGCCTTGTGTCCCGAGCTTTTGCTCCATAATGAATATTGACATTTACAGTATAACACAGTTGCATTTATCACTGCCATGTCCAAAGTCATCATCTGATAAATCACCTTCGCTGCAATATTCGACCAACAATAGAAAATGTGAAATCTTGGAAGAACAAAGAAGAGATCGCAAAAGGGAGCTCAAACTCAGCATAAAATTGTGCACGTCAATGTGGAGCTTTTATTTGCTTACTGGAATATCAATCGATTGAGCAAACATCATCTTTCACCTTAAT
Source organism: Curcuma caesia (assembly GCA_037834155.1). Classification (NCBI taxonomy): domain Eukaryota; kingdom Viridiplantae; phylum Streptophyta; class Magnoliopsida; order Zingiberales; family Zingiberaceae; genus Curcuma; species Curcuma caesia. The sequence continues at coordinate 9,245 of JBBMKF010415690.1, forward strand.
TAGATCAACTGATATAGCATCATACCTGAGTTGGAACTCCTTAATTTCGACAAGTTCCTTACCACATGCATCGGTCCACTGCACTTTCCTTGCTTTGGCAAATCCAGCGGTGCTGCTTGGTGATTCTATCGACAAATTGACTGTGTTGTCTTTTACCGCAGGAATAAAACAATCTGCAAGTGGTTTCTTCATACTGCTCTCGATACATATCTCTTTTTCAGCTTCATGGACTACATCATCTGCAACAGATTCCTTGCCGCTATCAGTAGTGGAAGTTTCTGAGGAAGTTTCAGAATCGTCTAGCAGAGCTGCATCTGGAGGTGATGTTGCATGTTCTACTGTGGATGCACAGTTGAAGTAAGTGAAGGAAGTACATCCACATGAGACTTGTTCTTTTGGGGAAGCCAGCTGAATTTGAGAACTAGTTTCGTGTTTTACCAACTGATATTGGTTTGAAGGTGAAACTCTCATGGGTTCTGTTACTACAGTGAGATTCTCTGAAGCCAAATAAGGCACCCCGTTCTATCATCAAGGCAACAAGTTGATCGTATTTCGAGTTTGTTCAAATCTTAGCTGTCTCTTTTCGATATCATCGAGTAGCTTCTCACAGAAACTATCACCTCAGGCTGCCCACAAAAAAATGTTTTGCAACAGTGATGATAATGGATATTGGATATCATCAAATAGTATCAATGACTAAATTGACATGGACAGAGTTCCGATGATTCCAGATGGTCACAAAAGCTGAATAGGTGGCCGATTGCCACAGGGAATCTGAAGTTTGTGAATATTGCTAATAGCACATGGCAAGATTTCATAGATTCATTGAAAGTGCAAAATTGAAAATTTCTAACAGATTAATATCCATGTGTAAACTTACCAATTGCAAAAAATTTCTTCCTTAGACTAATAGTAAGAACAATATCCTGAAGAATTGCGTCTAAGGCACCTTCACCTTGGTAAAAAAAAAATCGTTTTTTATTTCAACACACACACACACACACAAAACTTTCAGCTATGCGAACAAAAGAAAAGATCTTAAAACTTCAAATCAAAGTAGAGGTTGTGACATTGAAGTTCCAGTATAATCACTCACATCTATTCCTATCCCCAAAAATAACGATCACATTTTCCGGTGTCTCACTCCCAGGGACGAATTTTGGTGCCCAAAAAAAAAACAAAAGATTTTTTACAAGAAAGAAATTACATCAAAGAAGAAAAAGAAAGAGGTGGAATTGTGAGAGACGAGACCTGGAAGTTGCTCTTGTAAATCCGTAGGAACAAACTCTAAGGACTTGGGCGATCCGGAGGCCTCAGCGTCGGGAACTTGAGATTAGGGCGAAGGCGAACAGAGACGCCAGGAGCGGGAGACACCCGACGTCTTAGCACCGGCGTCTCACCCCACTTCCGTCGCATCAAGCATCGTGCCTTTCATGATCGATGAAAAAGGACGGATCCTGATCAGGTAGAGGTCACTATTGACGGTCCAGATCAGTTACTGAGAGCGGAAGCGGATGATGATTAGGAAGCGGGTCCATGGTGGAGAGTGGGAACTTTCCATGGCGGCCCCCGCCAAAATCAATCAATTCAACGTGTCTTGTCGCTGTGTTAGCATAATTGCGGTTTTTTTCTTCAATAACAATATACCATCGATGTCAAATTGAATGAAAAATTTATATTGAATTATCCATATACAAAGAAATTTAAAAAATTATCTTCGTAAATAGAGTATTCATTTCAATATTGAAACGGTCATGGTGAAGACCATGGAGATTGATCTATCAATGTATTACTATGAATATTTTTGGATGTATTCGATAGACTAAAGACTAGTAACTCAAATTTATAACTCTTGGTTATCAATAAAGAATGCAATAAACTCTAGTCACTCAATTTTTTTTTCAAAAAGAAAAACAGAATGATACAATGTTTTATTTTGTGAAAAAAAAAATTAAGATTGCCAGCTGAACCAACGTAACACCGAATAATCTGAGGAAACAACCACTTGGATGATAAAATATATGTTCCATCCATTAGCAACTGTGTTAGAGACTGCACAATTATGGAGACTGATACGTCCTCAACAGGAAATAGGACAGCCTAATTCGTTGGCAGCAGAGTGAAGGAAAGCCAGAGTCAAACCAGTTGCAAGCCTGCTATGAGCCTCCCATTTCAAGCATTTCTTGATGTCCGCAAGCCAGTTAACAGTTCGTAGATTCAAGCACCGGTAAGTTGGGCCAGAGAAGCCTTGTCTGTCTTCATGAATGCAATCGCTTGGCTTGATTTTGCTGATTTGGATGATATCCCGAAGAACTGATGTACTTAGAGCTCGTACAAGGGCGCTTGGGTGTGAAAGGCAGCAGATTGTGGTCGGCAAGCGAGACTGAATGCGTATGCTTGGTTAGTCATAACATATAATCGGAAGGCATTTGTAGAATCGCACGGCTAAATGTTAATAATTGAGGGTGGCATGAGATGATTACCTTCAACAGATTTGTGAGGCCATCTGCAACTGTAAGGCCTGACTCCCCTCGTTGGATGACAAGTCCAACTGCTCTCGCTGTTACTTCCAGGAGCTGCTCGTAGATGGATATGGAAAGCAAAATATGAGAAGAAAAAAGTATGTTAAGTAATCTGATCTCTAAAAACTAGATTGAAACAAAAATGAAAATACTGCAATATGATTATCAGATATCAAACTGTAATGGCTTTATAGTGCAGTAACTCTGAGTACTGACAGAAATAGATAAACTTATTCTCTTCTTCGTAGTAGTTATCTAACATTACCTCCAATTGTGGTAAGGTGCATGCTTCTCCATCAATCAACATTCCATCTGTGGCACGTAGCAGAATATCTGAGGCTCCTGCCAGAATCATCAATGCCTCGGGTCTGTCATGATTCCTCATAAGTTCTACAATCAATTTGGTAATTCGCTGGTTGATTCTCCACATTCTCTGTCCACGTTCGTCATCTCTTGCAATCCAAGGCTGCAAATCCTTTTCAGCCTGTGCACCAAGTAACACGACAGATTAAAAATTGGTACTGGGGTCATACTGTATCCATGCAGCTTAGTTATTGGTAACCTTGTTTTCGAAAAAGAAATTATTGGTGTATCTTAATTGACTGAGTTATGAACCTGTAGAACAATTGCTGTTACTGCTTTGACTGGTGAGGCTGAGACAACATCACATATTGCATCAACCACCTATTTTAAAAGGGTAATTTGTGTCAAATGCATTGCAAGCAGAATGTAATAGATCAATCTAAGAATGTATATACCTATGTCTGAACTTAAATATTTTAAATTCTGTCTTTTTCCATTGAGCAAAAATATTTTAAATTCTATGCCTTTTGCCCTTGAGTAACTGAAAATAAAAATTCAAATCAACCAAATCTCTTACCTGCCTCCAACCTTGCTGAGCAGATGTACTTTCTGCATCCATTTTTGTTTCAGGCGCTGCAATTAATTTGTGCCACAACAATGAAACAACAGAGAAACATAGTTCCTGTTTCTCTGCAAGCACAGACCTTAGAAAAGCTTGTGCACTCCAGTTGTTACCAACATTCCTATCCAATGTAAGAAAAGTTGCCAAAGCTGGAGCATCCATGATTGTGATATTTTTTTGTGATGACCATACCACAGAATCATCTTTTGAAGTTACATCTTCCGGCCTGGAGAAAGTTTCTAATGCATTGGTGCTAGATTCTGGGCTTGAACTGTGCTTATTACCATTTCTACTGCTTTTCCTTCCACTAGAAGAAGCTTTATCATCCTTCCATATCAATTGTGCTTCAAGAGGCTCAGCCTTGTGAACAATAGAGGCAACAATTTTATCATGCATGTCAATGAGCTGATAAAGAGAGGATGCCCTGGTAGAAATTTCTGCATCCCACTTGCATCTCATCAGAACAGACAATGCATTCATGCAAGCCTTTGACCTTCCAAATAACTCAGCAACATGAGCAGCAACCATAGCAGCAGCTATTATCTCATTTGAACTGTAGCTCCATGATGTACCAATAGATGAAGGCTTCAAAGAGAAAAGAGCTTCAAGAATATAAAGTATTCGACGTGTGTGACATACAGCAGAAGCAATACTCTTATCAAACTCATGCGAAGCTCTACTGGTCTTAGCAACTTTTGCCATTCTTGTGGAATCTTGAGATTCAGAGCATGCATGTTTTTTTGAAATCAAGGGAAACAACTGAAGCTCATAAGCCAGTGCACAAACAGCTGCTAGAACATAAGAATCAAATGTTGCAACTGGCCCCTTTTTTCTTCCATTCTTATATCTTGTAGCTGCTTTTCCATTTAGTGTTTGTGGCTCCTCAATCTCATCTGCTAAATCTCTACCATAACCTGTTGGTCTTTTGCTCCCATTAGGCAAAGCATCATGACTTACACAAACAGTTAGCATGACAAATAACAAGCGTGAAGCAAGTTCCATTGATGCACAAGATTCCAGAAAGAGAGAATGTATCATTGTGTGAAGTTCAGCAACAGCTAAGTTCTTAGTGGCAGACCACATACTGCTATGAGCTCTTGCTTTTTTGGATTTCTCAGAATGTTCTTGAGGAAAGGTTCTCCGGAGCACTGCCTCCACAGTGGCCACAAAGATTCTCACAAGGCATGCTTCAGATGGACTTCCTCGAGGAAGATACTCTAAGACATTGATTAATGGCAAAAACAAGTTCCATGACAGAGGAGGAGGTTGCAAAGGGGTTGCAACTACTATTTCAGGTAAATCAACAACTGAGGAACTCAGTGGAAGCAAGCCATAGGCAGCTTCCCAAATAGTACAGATTCGCCATTCAACATCAGGGCCATGTGTGCATAACATTGATGCAATTCCTTGAGCAGTTGCCTCAATTGTAGAAACGGAAATAGTATCTACTACCTAGTTAAATTTAAATTCAAAGAAATGTGTAAAAATACAGAAAGAGCAAAGTTGGATAACTACACTTTCCTAAAAATGACAGTAACTAAAAGAATAAATTGGGCAGATGGATTGCCTTCAGAATCAAAATTAAAACATTCATGGGACTGAATTGCTAGAAGATTGATAGCTTGTGACTTGTAACATGTGAAGCTTCACGGATTTGACTAGTGAAAATATTTTGAACTACCTGGCTCTTATATGGTGGGGATACAGAGACATCGAGAAGTTCATTCTGGACTTTGATTCCGTCAGCATGTCTCAGTGGGGGAAAGAGTAACGCAGGCTGAGAAAATATGCGGAAAAGCAAAGCAGCTGCTGCATCTGCAGCTATGCCAACTCTCATGGACATTGCTATGCCGATTGCACGTAAGAAGTGCAAATGCATCCAGTTTCTTGGAAGCTATGGAAGAATTACAAGAAAGTTAGCAGCAATTGCATTCTTAAAAAGAGATTCCATATAATTATCCTAATTAAATCATTATGTGAAAATGTTTGGCACAGAAAATTCAATCAAAGTCTCTGAGTTGATTTGGTAGTGATCAAAAGGTTCGATGATTTGCAACCCAATAAAAACATGCATCCAAAGGATGCACCAAAGTAACATTTTATTTAATAGAGCTCAATTAGGTAGACGTCGTCAATAAGAAATCTTAGTCCCTATAACAGATTTCTCCTATAATAAACATAAAGTCGTGCTAATCATTGACTATGGTGGATTCACATGCTATTTTGTTTATGTTTCTCTCAACCATACAATTACCATTATAAAGAGCAAATTTTGCATCAGGAGAAGAGAATGAACAATTTCATGCAGGGGATTTATGTAAAAGTTGCTATGATCCTGAATATCCATTCTTTTTGTATTGTAGCTGTTTCTTTTTGGCATGGCAACATTAAAAGGCATACAATTTAAAGTTAAGCACGATGTAGCATACAGCAAAATTGTTCAGCATACTTATTTCCTATCTAATACAAACAGAAAATATGGCTTAATGTAGATCAACTATTTCGTCCTGTTTCATTATGTTATAACATAAAGCAAGTAGTAAACTCTTTTTTTATCACTCACTGGGTAATTAAGAGCAGTAAGAGAATGGTTTCGTGCAATGATCATGTCTTTGAATATGAATAGTGTATTTGAATAGACAAATTATTAATCACTTATTTTACAATTTTGGCTTGGTATATTTTTCATAAATCTTCACACATTACTTCTGGAAAGCATGAAACTGGATCTAATGCACAATATGCAAGATATCCACATTTCCAAAGAATAGCATTTGCATTTTGCAACAGCTATAGTGAAAGAAAGAAAGCATAATGAGTTAGACTTGGAAAATTGAATGCGTCACAATAGTAACTTAACAATTGGCTATAGGATCTAACAAGTTGACTCTGTGGAGGTGATAGCAAAAATAATAATGATAATAATAATTTAATCTGATCAAATCGTACCCTCACGCCAGATGCATACTCCTCAGCCGCCCTCAAGAGTTCAACTAGTTGTACTGCAGCATCAAGTGCATCAGGTGCCCATGATGGTGGAGCTTCAAGAAGTCCAAGCAGCAGCCTTTGGGTCGCACTAGGTGTAGCAATGGCATAGTACCTGATTAATATTACAAAGTCAAAATAGTGTACCATATGGCATATGTAAAATCTAGCCAATGTAAGCATCCACCTATGAAACAACCGAGCATAAGGCTCAAGAGCAGGTAGTGTGGCAACAAGATGCTCATCCAAGGCATTTTTAGGGGGAGGAAGCAAAAGTGCAGGAACAGCAGCTGCTGTCAAATTTGCAGTCTCATAGCGAGCTACTTCCTCATCACATACACTCAGTATAACTCCAGCTCCATTGGCAACCGCCCATCTAGGAGTGGATGGCATAAGTTGAGGATGCTTTCCAGCTCCACGAGAACAAGCTATGTGATAATACTTGTTAGGTCTTTCAAGCAGATAACAAGTTAAAAATGCAATATGTAAAGTATATATAAAAAACAACTTTTCCAACACTGAAAGAGTAAAAGACAATGGTATTTGACCTTGTGGATGAAATTGAAAAATATATAATATAATATAAAACTTGAAAAACATCTTCCAGAAGCAGGGGCAACCACAAGCATCAATCAGACATCTTCCGAAAGTAAAAAAATTGAACACATGAAAAATACCATAGTATGAGCACAATGAAGAACTAATCTTGCATTAGTTTTTGTTCAAATTCACATAGATTAATGTATTTCCTGCCTTTTGGCTATTACATCTCATAAAAATTAGATGATAAATAAGATCTGCTTCAGTGATTATAAGATAAAAAACTTTAAGCATACAATTGAACAAGATGTAAGCAATCAGATACCTGTTGTCGGAGGCTTCAAGTCACCACCTGCAGCATATTTTCCCATGATCCCAGCACACCTAGTTGCACAGATGCAGAATAGCTTCAAAGAATAGCAAAATAATTTCGACAAAGAAAGTACCAGCTGGAGAACTAATTAATGAAAAAAAAAAGTTAAATGATTGACTAAAAGGGCTCAATACTGCATTCAATACTATTTTAGAACTGAACTGGATACCTTCAGTTAATAGATTTTAAGAGATCTCCATTCGTGACAAAAAAATTCATTCCTAATTAGATGTTTTCTTTTCCACATTACAGCTTTGAAGCACTTATATTCATTATAATGGAATGAAAGTTTATAGGAATTATCGAAATGATGAACATGCATAAAAAGTGGCTTTGAAATAATGAAAATGAAATTGAAAACCCAACAAAGGCTTACAAGGAATGAAAACATAACCTCTCCTAACATAGGAAGGAAATCAAGTTATGATTCCCAAACATTTTTATGATCTATTGGAGACAAATTTTTAAAAGGGAAACTATATTTTTTACCATCTAAAATAATCACTTCTAATTCCCAATGGTGCAGCAAGCAAAATATCTGTAATCCAAGCTGATAATGGACGCAATTGTTTCCTATCTTCCTGTTGTAGAGTATGATTGGCTTCTGTCTTGCTTATCTTGCTTGTACTTGCATGGTTGCCACTGTTGCTCCTTTCAATTTGTGAATTACAGGGCTCAACCTTGTGAATTGGCCTATTGTAGTGGGTCAAAACCCGCAAAATTTCTCCACATGCTAAAGCCCACTGTTCTGAATATTCTTTCTGCAAAAGTTATAGTTGGTATTCTACTTCAGTATTCAGAAGAAAATTATTGAACAATAACATTTGTCATAAAAAATTCATAATTTCAGAATCCAAACCTCAGAGTTATGGCTGAATAGATAGATGAAGGATAAAAATGGAGAAGCATTCCTGTTGTACACTAGTGTCCCATCAATTATAAGTGAAAGAATAGGATGAATAACAGCATGGCCATGTTCGGGATGGTGCAAAACAAATGTAGCTGGAATACAACTAATTAGAAGTTAGCAACTTCTTCTGTCTAGGTTTATCTAGAAAATAGATTACAATGAGGACAAAGTATAGAATTGGAAGGAGTATAGATTGCCATACCCAAAACTTCATCCAAAAGTTGCTCATTTTTCGAAGGATAATGACTTGCAATTAGCTGCACATGCGAAGATCCAAGTAACAGAACAAGTAAAATATAAGTTCCCTTATCTAGAGTTAAATATGATACAATAACCTTTACCAGAATGAACAATTATCATACCTGGCCTATATCTTCTGGAAATTCCTCAGAGGTGAACTGGGCAAAATATTCAACATAGGCAGCAACTTGTTCCTTTGAGAAAGTTAGAAGTGTATTAGTACTGAAGGAAAAAAGAAAACATAACAAGACATACATGAAAGATAAATTACAAATTTACATTCAAGCAAAGGTCTGAATCACTAGTTATGATTGTTCCATCACAGCAATCTAATTAATAACTTTGCAAAATAAAATTTGTGGTGTAGTAAGTTTCATTCATTATACAGGATAAACATTTCATGCAAAGAATAAATTAGAATTGCCAAAGGTATTCAGTGCTACAAACTTTTACTACAGTACATAGAGACATTTTGATTCTATGCATAAAAGAAGCCATGAGTAAAATTCAAATGAGCAGATCATTACTATGGTCAATCAAGTTATACAACAAAGAATCAATGTGGTCCTACCATAAGGTATAGAGTAATTTCCCTTGAAACAAGGATAATCAAGTGGAAGGAACAGAAGCAGTACTTGACAATTTACATAATATCAAGTTATCAACAACCTAGAAACAGAATATGAAGATCTAAGGTTTGTTCTAGCAATTCTTGTTTGCTGACTTGCACAAGAGAGATCAGTGTGACATAAATTGTCATAAGCACGTCAATCAACAAACCAAGGTTTTTAGCCATCCCGGAAAGGCATTGGGACATAAAATATCTGTTTATTCATCTAAAGTACAACCAAACAGGAAAAGTTGAGGACAGAATTATAAAATATTGATGCATGAACTCTGATCGTTTACCTTCCTTTGCTGTTCATCATGCGGTGGAGGCCAGAACAGGGACGAGAACCGTAGTCCGTCGGTCCACTTCTCTGCAGAGGCAGACATTCGATGCCCCTACCCTGTTTGCCTTTTCTCAAACCTCACAACGCAGCCAAACGAAAGCCGAAATCCGGAACTTCCCTACCAAGAATCAGATCACAGATCACTAGGATAGTCTTCGATCACCAGCCAGATTATCTAGAGAACCCAACGAAACCTAATAGAGGCATTAAACTGGTGACCAAAAGCGAACCCGATCTCAGGCACCAACAGAATCCATTGTACTCAACTTTTAAGAAACCGGACTATTCAATTTGCCCGTAAACTTTTTCGAGGTTGTTCCACTCCCCCCAAAAAAATCTAGCAAATATCTGGAACAATCTTAAAATTCAGCACACACGTCCAAATATCTGCAGAAAAAAAATAAAACATGCTCAATCATCTTTTTTTTTTCATTTATTCGCTCCATTCTTCTCCATTTAGGAAGAAAAGCAGCAAACGCGGCGAGAAATAGAAATTTTAGCTAGAAAAATTAAAAGGCGCGCAGAAAAATTCAGCAAAAGTAAACAGTTGAACCTAGCAAATTTTTTCCAGCATCTCAAAACCCCAACACGCATATATATATCAACCGGAAAGAACTCAATTTCCCATGGAATCAAACAACATATATCTAACAAAAACTAACATAACAAGAACTCAATTTTTTTCCCAGCATCTCAAATCTCACCACCCCCCTCCCCCACCCCCACACACAAATCTAGATTAACAACCGGAAAGAAAATAACTAAATTTTTCATGGAATCAAGCAACATATATCTAACAAAAACTAATAATCCAAATAGCAAAAAAGAAAAGAAAAGAAATTGCATGAACAAAAAAAATCCCAAAAAGATAAAAGCTTGGATCTAGCTCTACCGATTGCACGAGGAGAGACGGAGGAAATTGCTTGGCGAAGGGGAGAATACTGAAACTGAGGCTGGAATTTTCTAAAGGATTTCCAGATTTCCGGTTTTCCTTCTTCTATTTGAAGTGGCGAGTGAAAGAAGAGGAAAGATAGTTATAAGCGAGCGACAGGAAGAGAGGAAAAGATACTTTGGGCTTGTGGAGGAGAGGCCAGGCTTCGCCCTCCTGATATCCATCATGACGTGGCCTTGATATTTTGAGGCATGCCTCGCCACCGTGCCCATGGCCATGGCCATGGCCACCATGTCCTCATGGACTAAACCATCAACCATCCATGCCGTTTATTTTTATCTCACGGTGCAAAAAAATTGTCAGGTCCAATTTTCAATCTGAACCGTTCATTTAAATACATGTTCAACCCAAAAATTGAAGAAAACAATTTGAACGGCTGCTTCACCGTCCAAGTTAACGCCGCGCCCATCACTAGCTCTCCAGCTACGTGGCCTCGTCCTCCACCATTCAACCCATGCCATGTTGATCGACCGCTGCCCGAACCTTTAAAGGGCACGATTCAGCCAATGGGCTGCTCGGCCGGGGCAGACGAACTGCCCCGCGTCCAGGCGCGTGTCGGTAGATGAACGGTCGAAGGGCAGGTCGGACAGCGAAGGAAGGGCCCGTGGGCTGCTTGGCCGGGGCAGAGAACTGCCCGGCGTCGTGTCGCGTGTCGGTAGAGGGCCGGTCGAAGGGCAGGTCGGACAGCGAAGTAGGACACGAGGCGGTTAGTGGGAGGCCAGCCAATGGAAGGAGGCGTAAAGATGCGTTCAGATCTTTCTTCGAAGACGGAGGAAAGAGACGTGATCGAGTTGTTGGACCACTTGGCACTAGGCATCATGCCATGCATGATCGGAATGATAACCATGAATGAATGACACGATCATGTATAACTTTAATTTATCAAAAAAAAAAACATAACTCAGGACAAAAGGCAACAAATTAAATTTTTTAATAAAAAGGATCTAACTTTCATAGGAAAAAAAAACTATTGTTCTATCTCTCGAATCTTCTCGAGTATGAAACCTGAAAAAATATATAAATCTTTTCATGCTTCATATACAATGGCAAATAGGAGATCAAATGAATAGTACCTGATATAACTAGAAACAACTTACAAAAGAGACGACCTCTCTGATCTGCTCACGATGAGAATTGGATGATGTTCATCTTGCAGCGTAGGAGTCGCGAGGGGGAAGAGAAGGGAAGACGAGAGATATTTCAGTGTTGGAAGATATTTGTATTAATTTTGGTTCGGTGGGATCGATCGAGTTGGCAGTGCCCAGTTAGAAATTGACTGCTCACTCCCTTCTTGTCTTGCTTCGATCCGGAAGCCTCGTTAGGCTTTACATTTGAGCCACGAGGCAGAATTACCACATCGAGCTTGCGAGTTAGAGGTTAGGTACTGGATATTTTGATTGCCCGATCCAGTGTTAGATTTTAGTCTTCTGCAGATTAGTTCAACGTTGTCGATATTTTCTTCAAGGGTTTGTAAACTAATTTGTCATGAATCTTAATTTATACAGGAGAAACTGAGCGATATATTTAAAAATGGAATGATTATTCGAAGTTTAATCGCACACTGAGATATTTAAGGTAGTGCATTACAGATCCATATCAGTCACGCGCGCACAAGCTTAATTATGTGAGTAGTAATTAACGACGATCGACGACGGCCGACTTTAGTTGAGCAGCTACCAAAAGAGGGTGACTTTGGACGGAGCTTGTGAATCCTCCTCGTCGTGCGACGGAGAATGCACGTGTCGGCCTTCGTATGTCGTGATCACCATCCGAGGGTCCTCCGCCAGCCGTTCGATCCGCTTCTTCACCCGGCAGTTCTCCTGGGTGCATCTATAGTAGCTCCTGTTTATTCAATACGACCATGGATTAATTAAAGAATCTGTGATCCAATAACATCAACACAGTGTTAATCAAGAAGAAGAAGAAGACGACGACGACGACTGAACCCGGTCGGATTTCAGATGTTTAGTCGTTTGAAAGGGCACAACATTCAGGCATGCCACCATGCACAGAAAAAAAGGGAATGATTGTAATCTCAATCATCACTCTTTTTCTCATGTAGTACTGGTAGTAGTGCAAGCTGAGACAGAGAGAGAGAGAGAGAGAGAGAGAGAGGCCAATTGGGGCTCAGTGGGAATCATGAAATAGCAGTCTGCGATCAGAAAATGACTATTTGCTGGGAGCAAACCAGACACAAGTGCTTGCTTCTCGCTATCTACATACTGTTAAGACAGTCTAGCTATACTTTGATCCACCATCTACTATATGACATAAAATCTAGTGTACCTTTAATCAATCTTTAATTATGTATGAGTATCGTCAACCTTAATTGATCCTCCTTTTGAGTCTTACTGGGGTACTTTTAATGCAAAATGGCAAAGCATTTACAGAGATATCTTATTGGTACTGAAGCATAGCATTAGAAGGCCACAGTATCAATCATGTGAGACTAAAATTTTTTTGTTTGTAGTATTCATTTGATGGATTATTGTCACAGATTTCGTGTGAAACTCCAAGGAGAGTTAAGCTCAACCATGAAACTCCCATGCTACTTAAACATATCTAAGGTCTCAGTCAATTGTTTGGGACTACAAGAAAGCGATGTTGTCAAAAAACAAAAAAAGAAAGCGATGTTATCTTTAATTTGAGGTAAAACACTTTTCAAAAAGCGTAGGAAAATCTATCTGAAGCACTTGAAATAACGAATTGAAAATATCTAGAGAAGAGGAGAGGCTGAGGTTAAAATTATATCTCTAGAATCTTTATAAAGCAATCATAAATAAGGGATTTGCATGGGCATAGAAATCTATAACATTTCTGCACATCAGAAAAGGCTTAAATATTCTTCATGATCATAAATAAGGGATTCGCATGCATCTATATATTATGAGTAATGACTTAACTATTCTTCAAGATTTAGTTACTTTTATCTCCTACTCAATAGAAGGAAGCTAACTTTGTTTGTAAAAGCTTTAGGTATGTGAAAAATGTTTACTGATCTACAAAGTCCTTCAAAAAACATCAATCTTCCATGAGTTAGTACTAACCCAAATATGAAAATTCTGCAAGACCATTGTTTTTCTTTTAATTTCTATCCGACCTATATGTTTGGTTTTGAATAATGAATCGATTAATCCAAGTACATTTGTTGGATGTCCTATTGTATTTAATTAAATATTCTTCCGGAATCTAATCATTTACCTTTGTTGCGTGCTGTTTTGTCGCATCACACTTCTCAAACTCAACAAATATATATGACAAAACAAGTTTGACCTGATAAATTCTCAATAGATGAGAAATTGATAGAAAATAGCTAGATTGAGTTGGTAAGTACATACTGAATAGCCGATATAAATTATTGAAGAATTGAATTTATAGATTGTGATATGTGAGGATGGTGTAAGGAGTAGAGAAGAGAATGGAAAGAAAGTATGTTCATTGTAAATTAATCTAGTTTCATTGGTCATGGAAATAGAATCCCTACGATACATACATGATCTGTAGACCTTGAATGAAACACCAAAAATGATATGCTAATCTTTTTCCTTGCACGTAGATCAAAATAGAGAGGTAATTAAATGATGGTGTTTCACTCTAGATCTGACTGTGGGTCTCAAATCCTCATCATTTCTCATGATCTTGCCCAATCCAAAGAGGGCCCTACCACCCAGCTTTTTTCGCTTGCAATGATCAAAACACTTGAAGCCTTAGCTTTCCGAAACCTGAACTCGTCTCCATTATAACATCCTGATAGATCAATTTGCTTTCATCCCTGCCCTCTACGCACCAATTAACATTTACTTTTCCCTTTCTGTTTGTCATATGTGATTGCTTAATTATTCATCTACAGCACCGCCCTTGAAATGAGATGATAGTTCCCGGGAAATTGCTGACATATAATTAATGTTCTTTCTACCTCGCAGTTATAGGATTATTATCGACATGCAATTTGCTTGTGGATCTTAAGAAAAATGAATAGAGTAGTTTAAATGTTACAAAGCATCAGGATTAAAGAACAATGATCTCTAATTTAAAGTCCTATTAATTTATGTAGATGCTGAGAGAAATCCACTTCAATTAATTTCCTAAAGGAAATTTTCATGTATAAGTTTTACTCAGGCCTAGGTTCTACATAAGTATTTGTTTTTATTCAGTTTTTGCTCTTTATATTAAAATGTTACAATATGAGTTGGAGAAGTTGGGTCTGGTTATACAGTGGATATTTCTGTACATATATCTTGGTTCAATGCAAATAACTGCATGTGTTAGGCCTGTTGAATCCTAATTAATTCATTCATGTTATATGTTAGATATTAACATAAAGGGATATAAAACAGCAGTTCATCCTAAAACATATCCAGGAAATTCCCTGGCTAAATATGCATGTGAAGCTTAATTTGGTTCGTGAAAAGTAATAAAATACAACTTAAAGTTAGATAGGAAGTTAGTTATCTATATATCTGAGGGAACTCTGATATGTGCACTCTTTATCAATTTCTAAAATATATATATGCATATATACACAGGAAGATAGGCAGATAAGTTAATATAATCTGCATTTACTTAATTATTTGTAAATGTCATGGTCAAGTGTATAACTAGTTTTTGTTTTTGCAATGTATATTAATATGCTAATAATTATTTGCTATATATATATTATTATTTTTTTGTATTTGACAACAAGCTGACTGTTTAGTTGTCTTGCTATCAGGATGATATATATATGTGCCTTTGACTAAACTTATGTCTTTACTGTCTCCTTCTTTCCATTCATCTCTTGACTACTCTTTTTGTCTAGTTATAGTTCAATCTTCGCTACAATACTCTGCTCGAAATTAAACCTATAGTTCTTGTTCACGTACATATACCAATAATTCAGAGATTCAATACATAACTTTAACTTGGCATGCGTATAGAGAAAAACATGAGATTTTGAGCATAAAATAATTAAGCAATTATACAAATTCAATATAATTAATTTAATTAATTACCTTGGATGTTGTGTGTTCTTGACAACCTTCTGGCCATATTTCCTCCACTTGTAGCCATCATCTAACACATCTACCTCGCTCATCGTCTTGAAGCAAAACCTCGGCTCCCTCATCTTCCTCCTCTCTCCCTTGCCCTTCTTCTTCATCATCGTCCTCATCGACATCGAACTGAACCCCAACCCACTATTAGGTTTAGCATTCTTGCTACTGATCATGGTACCATGATTGATCTGTACACCTCCAACTTCTGATGATCCCAGCCTGTCGTCCTTCGATGCTCTATCTTGTGACCTAATTGTTATTAATCACAAATCAAGCAAGCCTTGATTAATTGGTGTATATAAGGAAATATATGATATTTTGTAGGGCAAGGGAGGAAATGAATATGAACTATATAGACACATATATATACAGTCTGACAGAACAAAAGGAAAACTGATTTACCATAAATCAATGTTGTTTGATGGCCTGATAAAGTGATGACCATCGTCGTCTCCATGTGTGGGAACAAGATCTCCTCCTCCTCCTCCAACCACAGCGTAGGGTGAAGAGCTTAAAGGAAGAAGTGAAGGTTGGAAATTGAAGCTGCTGATCATAGGGTTTTCCACCAAACCTATTTGCTGGTTCATCTTCACTGCAGTACTGGAAGTGGAAGGAAACATCGATCGATCTCTCCCTTATTAATCACACTCAGCTTGATCCTTCACCTATCTCTTTCTTGTGTTTCTCAAATTAACGACAGGAATTTGGTGAAAGGTACCTCAAGACCCAAGTCAATTATCAGAAAAGGAAGTTATATAGCGAAGCGATCACCCAATAGTTTGGTACCAATAGTTGCCATTAGTCCTTATCTTCTTTATGCTTTTAACCACTGTGGTGCCTGGCTACATGACAGTCCGTACTTGCATACTGTATGAAATATATATATAATCAGTTTTTTGCAAACAATTATTCAAAGCATTTATCAATGACTATTATTTTTGGAAAACATTGTTTTACTCTTCCAGTGTAAAGATCAGAAATATAATATAAATGGTTACAATTAATAATAACAAGTTTCTCATTAAAAACTAGCAAATCTTAACTTACATATACGGCAAGATCAGAAGAAGTGTCTACCTTTTGTGGAAATTAAAAGACGACTTTTTCACAACGAAAAGAAAAGTCAATCACTTTTTACAACAATATTAATTGCTAGTTTTTTTTTTGTTGAAATCATTCATCGATCATTCGAGTAGATTTTCATGATTTTCTTAGAAAAAAGTTTTTTTTCTCGATATCTGCATTTGAAGCAATTAGTGATTCCGCGTGCATCCTCTGGATGTGGAATATTTAATCATTGGCAATTGTTATCAATATATATCAATAATATGATTTTTCAAGAACTTTTCTAGCAAAATAATTCACACAAGATAGTCCTTTGATTCATCGACGAAAAAATAATTTATTAATATAGATATAAACAGTTAGCAGATCAGATCTTATGCGAATCTATTAACAGTTTTGCATGTCGAATATTTGCGATCGTAGTTATTTATTCACACAAATCTAATCCTGTTGGCGATCGAACACATATCCACGAATTAATTAATATTTAGCTTAGTACTTATTGTTTTCATCTTTTTCACGCGCATGAATGCAATGCGTGCTTACACATGAGATCATAATTAATCGAGAGGATTGACGTACGTTGCCAATTAATCATGGCATGCATGCACAATAAATATTATTCTGATGCACTGATCATCTTATATTAATTATTAAAACATTTATATTCTAATAAATCTATTTTATTTAAAGCGATAAGAAATTTTCCAGCATGCATTGGGAAAGGTGACATAAGTATGAATTTCTCTGAAATGTTTCAATTAACTCCCTGAGTATAATGGCCATCAAACAGTACACCCGCAGACAGCACTCCCAAACTCATCTGTGAGCATCTGAAGAGTAATTTTTACTTCCTAGAAAAACGAGAAGAAAGGTTGTGAGTAGGGTCAATCATGTTCTCCTGCCACCTATAATGATAACAACTCCACCATCTCATTCAATTCATTCATTCATTCTCCCTCCATCTTTTCAGTCTTCCATGTTGCTCAGATCGAACAGTGGCTCTGCCTTCCTCATCATGAATTTGTTTGTGATTAATATTTTAGTGCAGTAATAATTAAGAGCATGTCTCAATTAAATTCGTTTATTTGGATATATTTATCCAGTACTACTGATTAACTAGCTTGTTTCTGTGTATATTTTCTTTCTCTTGACTGAACAATAGCAGCAATTATATATATAGCATAATAGAAGTGGTCCGGATTAATAAATATACATGCATGCACAGCTTAATTTAAATGCATAGTGTTTCTTCGACTCATCTTTTAATTAATTTACTATGTTTTCAGTTTTTGAACTAAAATGATAAAAAAATCTCAAGGTATATTTTATAAAATTAAAATATAGGGAGGCTGTTGAAATGAAGATACATATATATATATTTAAACAGAGAAATCTGACTTTTACTAATATTCAAATCATTCATATTTATTAAATCATACATTTATTTTTTAAAACACGTCTTCTTCTCTTCCGTACACGCGCTTATTTATACACTTGAAGCTTTGAAAGTACATTAAAAAAAAAGGATCATGAGTTTTAAAAGTACTATTTATTTCTTTTTAAAAAATTAAAAAGTTTTTAAGTTTGAAGGGTGTGATGATCATACTTCTCATAGATAATTCATGAATAAATTTTAGCAAAAACTGACTTAAAAATTAGAATCAATGTATTTCTTGAAGTCTCCTGAATTTCATCATTCACTCAAATCTTAATTTTACAATCGAGATAGTAACTTTGAATTTTTTTGTATTTAGACAATTAAATATAATTTTGGCACAATTCATTAGTAGACTTAAGTCTATCATATTCATTCAACGATAATATTAATGTATTTTAGAATTCTCTTAATTCTAACAATATCTAAAATTTTAAAATATAGATATTGTATAACTATTAGTGAGTTTTAGTTAATACTCTCTAATGACGACCTTAGGCATATATTAGAATTAATCCAAAACATGATTAATGATTTCTAGAAGCCTATTGAGTTGTTCAAAATTTTAGATTTTGAAGTTTATATGAATATCAATAAATTTTGATTAAAATTTACCTGTGGTCATATAATGTTCAAATTTAAATATGATTAGAATTAAGAGAATTTTAGAAGTAGGGTATTATTATTGAATAAATATACTATATCTAGCTCTAATTGTAAATGTATATGGAAATTATATAAAATCGTTTAAATTTTAAAAATATAAGACACGCAATCTAAATGGCACAATGTAATGGTGAAATTAGTGAAGTAATTGGTGAAGTATAATAGTTTTTTTAATTTCTTATAAATAGTTTTACCAAGCAGGATCACGCGTCGTAGAATTGTGATCCTACGGATAAAATTTGTCCAAGGCAAAACAAACAAGGCGTTCCGCAAACCCTAGTCGCAGATTCACCGGTTGGCCACTCTACCGTCTTTCCAGCTTCAGTCCGATCGTTTGTATCGCCGCCCCGCCGCCTCCGCTCTCTTCTTCCATCTTGTGTTGCCGCCGCTTCCTGCGTTCCTTCAATCCTGTTTGTTGACCCCCTTCGATTATCATATTGTTCGTGTCGCTATATTGCACAGGCGCTTGCGACGTGGATCTACCGTTTTGTCGCCCTCTCCTTCTCGTTCGTTCACTCGGAGAACGAGCACGCGTTGGCGACTCTTTCCTAAAGCGTGAACAATGACTGATGGACAACTATATTCGAACATCCTCCTCGGAGGCCGTGGTGGAACTGTAAGAAACAAATTTCCCTACTTCCCGATATATGTATATGTATATTCAATTTAGTCTTTTTTTGCTATGGATTTTTGGCGTGGTTCTTGTCTGACTTTCGAGTGTTTATCTAGCTGAGTTTCATTTGCTAAACGAGTAAAGAAATTTGGTCGACATTTATGTGAAATACATTCATGTTGTGTTGTTTGAATCTAGTTTTTTTTTTGTGTGCGCGCGAATATGATCTAAGAGAGTTTGACAGCGAGAGATTTGTTACTTGCGTTATTTGTTTGGTCAGATTGTCTTTTGACACTTTTTTACATCTAGCAAAAATTTGGTATGTTAGTTTATGAGTTATTGTTCCTTCTCTAATTCTTGCTCTTATCCTGATAATTTGCTTGGGTCTGGGTGGATTTTTCTCAGGTACTAGCAAAGCCTTGGCTTAGGACCTCCCTTTATTGATTTTCGCAAAGGCTAATATTCGCTAGGATTGTATATCTAGGTTAGATTAAGTTCTCAAAGACCAATAGGATTCCTAGGATATATTATTTTGTTGCTGTGAAACCTAATCACGCGTTTTTTCTTTCAATTTCGCTGTAATTTTGTTTTCTATGAAGTTTTAGTTTGGTGCTGGGCGTATTTTTGAGCAGCTATTCTGATGCATTTCACATTGGCATGTTTTGACTGCAGAATCCAGGGCAATTGAAAGTGCATCCAGGTGGTATTGCTTGGAGAAAGCAAGGTGGCGGAAAGATCATAGAGATTGAGAAAGCAGATATTTCTCGTGTCACTTGGATGAAAGTTCCTAGGGCGTTCCAACTTGGTGTTAGACTTAAAGATGGATTGTTTTACAAGTTCATTGGATTTCGGGAACAGGTTTAGTTGTCTCCTTAGATGAGAAGTTTGTCATCCATGAACATATGGCAGACTTATTCCTTTTTAAGCCAACTTATTTTTTACTTGTTTGTTTCTTCAAATCTTCAAATGAGTCATTTTTTTTCTTTTCTTTTTTGTGCTTCAGTGAACTTGATCATCTGGTTTTGGTTTTCACACTGAAAATTAGTAGTCAATTTCTGCTCTTGAAGGCATAAGAATCCGATCAAAACTAAGCTGGTTGTAACGGCTAATCCTTTTCCAAAGCGTTGATGAGATGACAATGAGTTAATGCAAGTTTCCTGGTATTCAAATGAATGAGCAATGGTTACATCAGTTAAGTGCACCAAATATTGAGCCAAGCCTTGGTGTTTAGAGGTTCAAGTCCCTACTTCATGAGTTGTGGAAGCAATACCCTTTTAACTTTTGTGTGTTAGTGGTCAAAGTGCTTTCAATATGGATGCATCACTACATTGCTTAAGTGAGAATGGAAATTTAGATTACAGCTTAGAGCCTATATATATATATATATAACTATATGAGGAGTTGTAAGGAACATGGGCACCGGTATTTTGTCATTTATTTTATTTTTCTGAAAACAATCTTGTAGGTGAGAAGAATGTTGAAAAATGGAATTAATTGTAAATTATTTAATTATTTCTTGCTTTTGCAGTGAACCATTTTGAACCCTTTATTAAGAAGTTCTAATAAATTAAATGTCCTCCTGATAATTAATTTCTGTCTTATCATTCCCTTCAGGATGTCAGCAACTTGACAAACTATATACAGAAGAACATTGGTGTAGCAGCAGAGGAGAAGCAACTCTCCACCAACGGTCATAATTGGGGAGAAATTGATATAAATGGTTAGTTCCCTTCTTTTTGTCCCTGAATTATTCCAGTAGTCCGGGTCATTATGCTTCACTATAATATGAAACCTTTTTTGGCACACTTGTACTTCCGGCAAACAATCCTTTCCCTCCCTCCCTCCTGTAATGATACCTTTTTTGTGGAGGTTAAGATGGAGTTCTTTCCAAAGTTTAGAGACCCATTAGCTACTTCACTTATCATGCAGTTCACTGTCTTCCAACAGATTTAAGGGTTCCATATCTAAAAATTTTTCATGCTATCTTGGTCTGACTCTATGTTACTTGGGCTCAAGTACGAGTATGGTATGGATCCAACTGTCCAACATGACTATTTCTAAATGTTTTTGCCACATGATCAATAGAAACATCAAGCATCCACTTGGAATGCCACTTTCTGAATGTTGGTAGCTGATGTGGATATTAAGACAATAAACAAAGAGTCCAAGTATTAGAGGTCTCAATTGTGATGCAGGTGGTTGGTTGATCTCATCATCCTTTCTTCTTTTAGACATCATATTATTAACATTCTCACTTAATTTCCTTTTCTTCTATACTAGTTTTTTGTTAGTTGTTTTTGGATTTAGTGGTTGTTCAATAATATTACCACGAGCTTTACCTTTTGCACTATTGTTAAAATCACTTACATAGAAGTGAGGAATTGTGCAATTATAACTTAACCATTTGAAGACGTTATCATTATTATTTTATCTTTAAGTATAAGGTGTTTTTTGGTATTTTTAATAAAAGTGACAAAGTTGTAAAAAATTAATTACATATACAAACTCTGACGTTAATTCCATTTATTAAATTTGAAAATTTTAAGTACACCACAAATAAATCCAAATCCGCATCCGATCTGATTGCAGAAAAAAAAAGCAGAAGATCGTGTGGTTGTGGTCGTTCATAAAGTACAGCGCTGATCCAAGGGCCAGAAAGTTTCGTTAAAGGTACTCCTTCACAAATGGACGGTTGTAATCCATCACCGGGCAGCAAGCGGAAAAAGGTTGATGCCTATTTATTTCCGCCTCGGCCTTGTCGATGGGCGCTCTCTTCTCCAAAGGTTTTGGCGGTTGGGTTTGGAAGTCATCTTCGTCGCGCAAGATCTCCTCCCTAATCTTTGAACCGATCCACGCAGCCTCTCTTCCTCGATTTATATCGCCGGTAGGTGTTGA
>JBBMKF010415691.1:0-13895 GCA_037834155.1 Curcuma caesia
TTTTTTTCACAATTAGTATTGCTTTTATTTTTTTCTCTTTATAAATTTTTTATTTTTTATTAATTAATAGTGTTATTTTATTTTGAACAAGGTTGATGAAATCAAAGATAGCTAAGAGGTAAGTTTTTACCTATTATACTTTATTCATCAGGTTATAATAATATATTATTTTTGTTTTCTAATGTAGGAAAAAAAGAAGTTTCGATGGAGAAGAGAGTGAAGCAGAAAGTATTATCCGAGGTTGATACCGTGGACGGTGATATTTTTTGTTTCTTGTCATTTGGAGACTTTATTTTTGATATGTTATTATCGATGGATATGATGTTTTGACACTTTATTGTTTGTTTGGAGAATGTATCGGATACTTTGATACTTTATTATATCTTTGTAGATGATATTGTATTTATGATTATGAATGTGAATATTAGGATGTGTTTGTTGCATTGTTCGCTAATTAGGATGTGTTTATTTGTTAATATGTAAGTGTTTGTGATATAGGATGTGATATAATGATTGGTTGTGATTTTTGATTTCTTATAGAATGAATTGGAGGAATTATATGTAAATAGGATTCAGATTTGGAATGAATGCATTGAACCTGTGAAAATTTTTTAAAGTTTGCGATGAAAATAGATTCGTCGCAAATGTATCGAAATACTACTGTTCGATCGTAATACTGGCGACAAAACAATATTTTCGTCACCAATTTTGTGACAAAAACACACTTTCATCGCCACTTTGGCGATGAAAACTCACTTTCGTTGCAAATTAGTGACGAAAACCCAGTTTCGTCGTCAAATTTGGCGACGAAAAAAATAATTTATCGCAATTTTTGGCGACAAAATAAAGAATTCATCGCAAAATGTGGCGACAAACTCATGATTTCATCGCCAAATTTGGCGTAGAAATTTTATTTTATTCATCTACCTTCGTCGAATTAGTAGTTTTTCGTCGCAGAAGTTTGTGACGAGCTATTTGCAACGAAAAAATTTTCATCACAAATTTATTTTACGATGAAAGATTTTGTATTTTCGTCGCAAAATTCATCGCAAAAGGATTGTATTTTTGTAGTGGTTGATGCACCAACTACCTAGTTAGACTACATCCTCCTTTGACTAAATTTGAGAGGGATGCTTGTGATGTGGAGGTAAATAAGGGTGCATGTGGTGGGTTCTTGTCTCGGTCAACAGAGAGTCCATGTAGGAGTCCCTTAACCTGGTTAATGCAGGAGTCATATAGCATGATCCAAGACTTGGTCAACATAGACTTCTCGTAGCATGTCAATAGTCTCTAATTGGCCGAGCCGATTTATCGAGCACTCCGACTTGTCGACCTGCCAAACAATCCAACCTCTTGACCTGTCGACCTGCCAAACAATCCAACCTCCTAACTTGTCGACCTGCCAACCTACCGACCTACTGATATGTGGAGCAAGTTAACCTCTCGATATGCGAACGGACATGATGGTTACCATAATACATGAGAGACATGCTGGTTACAAGGGTACAATTTAAAGAGGTGTCTCTCTTAAGCTTTTCTCCAGGAGGTGCGTCTCTTGGATTTCTCTCCCTATATAAAGTAAAGGAGGATCATCTAGTATCATCTATTTTTTTTCATTCTTTAATTTATTTCATTTCGTCTTTCTGTTATACTCTTTTGAAGCTCCATAATAATTTAGGCATCGAACGAATCTCATTGGGATTATTCTGGATCAGCCCTTTAACACATGTTATTCTCCGCAGCATTAATTATGCGTCACAAGAACAGGAGAAATTAAAGTTTCAACGTCATCACTATTTATTATAGGAAAATTTCTATTGCTATGTTATCGCCATGAGATAATTTCTATGACCAGAATAATATCATCAAAATTATATATATATATATATATATATAATGAAAGAGTGATCATCACCATCATCTTAACTTGTTGATAAGTTCATCATGACAATTATTGTGATGGTGCGATCCCAACCAGCATTTGGAACCTCACATGCTAGTGGCGTGGATAAGTTGGCATCTGCATATGAGGAGGCCCTGCATACCAGCCAGAAAAAAAAAGAAAAAGAAAAGAAAAAAAGAAAATCCAGTTGAACCATAACTTTGATTTAGATTCCATTCTCCAACTCTATCCTTCCTTTTTTTTCTCCTTCCTTCCTGTGGACGACGATCGATGAGTGGCTTTCTTTCTCTCTCTCTTTGCCTCTAAATTTGAACTTGATGTGTAAATTTGGAAATGGACCGGCGGTTCACTCCAGGCCGTGCATTATGAATGGTGCATGCCTTCTCAAACCCATTCAATGCGAGGGCCCCACGCTACGCTGCAAGGTGCATGAGTGAGTGATCATGTTCACGGCCACTGTTCCTTCTACGCTATAAAATTATATTCTTCGAATTAAGAAGATAATCCTCCTCTTCTTATCTATAGCAGCAATTTAATGTTATATATGTTGCCAATTAACATACTCAAAATTAAATGTCCTTTTGGCTCAATAATGCATCATCATTGAAAACATTCATAATTGTCGTCATAAAATCATTGTTTGGCACAATCATCAAGAATATACTAGCCTTGAATACTATAATTAAGCTATAGTTTATTTGGCATTATTGTACTAATTGGTCCCAATATTAGGTTATTGGTCAAATAAAAATCCACTACTCCATCTCACATCTTGAAGAGATTTTGATAAATGCATCTACTCCATCTCAATCAAACCATCATTTTTATTAATCCAATCAATGATATTATTTTTTATATATAATTCAGGTGTATAGGCTTCACGTAACTAATCTTGAAGTAATTATAATTTTCCTCCTAATTCGTCTATCGGATAAATTGAAAACATAACTTATGACACTATTTGATTTTGTAGCTACGTGGTGTAATCATGCCCAACTTTATTTTGTTAGACCAATGTGTCTTAATATTTGGGCAATGTTTGTGCCTTAATATTTGGATAGTACAATTAAGTTGAGTTTAGGCTAGGTTGATATATTAAGTAAGTCAACAGTAACAAGCGATGACATTAAAAAAAACTAAAATAAGATTAACTAAATACTTGACAATATAAAAAGTCTAATCAGAGTTACCAATGGTAGAAGTTTAACGAATGTTGATAACTAAAAACTACAACAAGAGGTGGCAAGCGGAAAGTCCAATAGGTATTGGCAATAGTGAAAGTCCAATAGGGGTTAACATTGTTAGGATCGATGATGTTGCTAGAGGGGGTAAATAGTTATTCACTTTGTTTGGTCGATCGTTTGTGTGCTCGTCTATAAAAGCATAGTATGTAACAAAAATAAACACAAGAAATAAAACACAAGTACGAACACAAGAAAACCTCGATTTTATATGGTTCAGACTCCATGTTCCTAATATACGACCTAGAATCCTATCGGTAACACCACTATTCTTTCTACTTGTTGGAGAACTTTTAGATGTGCAAAAACCCTTACAAACCTATTCTTACAAGCATACAGGCCAAATACAAAGATAAAGATGAAAATGAATGTAATGTAAATAAACTATTTACACTAAGAGATTTTTGTTTTGCTCGTTGTTTGTTGTTTTGAATTGTCTCCTAAAGGTTTAAAATGCAGCAACACTTCCCCTCAAAATCTTCAAAAATCATCATGTCAAAATCCTCCACAAAATTCTCTTTTATGCTTTCGTGATTACTTTCCGCCCAATAGTCAATTGTCAACCCAATGACTCCATCAAACTCAGCAAAAGTCGACTAATCTATCACTATCATTCGATTGATAATCATCAGTTGAGTTCTCGAATCGATTGTAAAATATTATATTTGCTCCAACAGTGTCATTAGTCGAGTTCCTCATACATCAATCGACTGTTAAACTCAACAATTGATTGATCATAATACAAACCCTCTCATACCATGAAATTATAATTTAAGGTCCATTAATCGATTATTACTCCATATCAGTCGAGTGATAACTTTGATTTAGTCATACAAAGCTGAACTCTCATCTTACCTAGTATCTTATTGACTTTAATCTATCAGCACTTCTTCTTTGTCTAGTATTTGATCAATTTTAACATGTCAGAACTTCTCTATTATCAAATATTGGGTCCTTCTTGACATGTTTGGACTTTTCTTTTCAAACCTACATCCGATTAACCGTGACCTGTCATGACTTTACAATTGTCAAACATTCGATCCTCCTTGATCTTTTTAGACTTCCCTTCTCACACCTAACATCCGATCCTCCATGACCTATTAGAACTTCACCATTGTCAAACATCCAATCCTCTGTGACCTAATTAGTATTTAACCCACACATTTAATATCTGGTCCTCCATGACCTATTAGAATATTCACCCATATGTCTAACATCCGATCTCTCATGATTTGTTAGAATTTCACTCATTATCAAGTATCGGGTAAACCGTGATTCACTTGAAATTCATTCTTACCAACTCCCTATTGAATTTTCAATGGCCAAGTGTCCAGTCAATTATGATCCACTTGGACTTCTCCATAACTAACTCTCTATTGGATTTTCAATCGTCAAGTGTCCCATCAACTGTAGCTCATTGGACTTTTCACTATCAAGTATCCTGTCAACTTTGCCCTACTTGACTTTTCGCTCAACTATCAAATATTAAAATCCAAACCAATCTTGGTTAACCTGGATCCGAGATCGATTGCACTAATAATTTCTTCCTCCAATAATTTCCCCTTCTACTTGACATCTCACTCTCAATCATCAAATATATTGATCAAATATTGAAATTCAATAATTTCCCCAACTCTAGCTTAGTCAACCTTGACCAGAGATTGATTGTACTAATAAATTTTAAAGGAAGCCCCAATATATCAAGAGTGATTAGATGACTAAGTGGAAATCCTAATGGGTCAAGGTGGACATAAGGCTAGGCAAGTGGAAGCCCCAAAGGGTAGGTCTCTTAGTAGGTGGCAATCCTACTAAGTCAAGGGTGATTAACACTATGCATATGGTGAAGTCCTAGAGGCTAGGTGTCTTGATAAGAGAACATCATTTTTGGTCAAGATTTACTACTATTAGACAGAGAGGAAGGTCCATAGATAATCTCTAATCATAAGAAGTCCCAAAGGCTATGCCCTCTTTATAGGAAAGTCTATATGAGACGAGAGACTATGAGTAGCCTATACTTTGAATTTTAGGTAGAATTGAGTTAGACAAGGATTTAACATTAGAGTTGGTCATTGTCGAGGATTCAATCGATTGATAGTTGAGTCAATTAAGCAGTCAAATTAGGCTGGATTGTTAGTAAATAGAATATTTTTATTCATGAGCCAGTTGGCATAATCCTTTCAAATGGGGATTTTAGTAGTGAACGTTTGAGTGTTCTTAAGCAATCAAATGTGAATGGATGCATAGAATAGCAAGTGAAAGAAAGTGAAAAAGAAGAGCTCCATTTTGTAACTATGTCTTATGTTATAAATTTATTTTTGTTTAACATAGCATCTTCTTGTTTTGTTACATAAGCTTAATTAGATTGTAATATTTTTCTTCACCTTCAAAGGGCACCTGAGAAGAAGTATATAGGGATTTTGGGAGGGACTCATCAATGAGTTATAGGTTATGGAGTAGAAATCGAGGTTTCCAAACCGTATAAAAAGGTAAGTGTCAAAATTATTTTGTATTTAGGTTTTGATTTTCATTGTGTTCTAACCCTAAACCCTAAACCCTAGACAAGAACAAGAAGACAAAGGATTAACTATTCACCTCCTCTAGTTTTATCAATGATCCAACAAGTGGTATCAAAGTAGATCACTCTTAGAGGCTTAACCACCAATCGAGCAAAGAGTTAGAGGAATCACTGATTTGAGAAGAAAAGATCCTTTTATATGAATAAGTGATATCAGAGTGAAGGCACTCTTCAAGCACTAGTCACCAAGAAGGCACAAGGCTAGAGAAGTACAATCGAGAACAAAGTCTTTCTTTATTGAGTTTGGAGATGGACTTGGCTACAACGCTTTAATTCCACAATCCTTTGGAATAGGTATATCTGTCAAACAAGCCAACCCATAACGGGGTTGATCAACCCATTAAAAACCTATCATATGGCGGGGCGAGACGGGTTGACCCACCAACTTGGCAGATTGAGAAATCTCCAACCCAATCCAACCCAAGACGGGTTGCGAGTTAGACAGGTTAACTCACGGGTCTATTAAAATATTAAAAAATTTAAGTTTGGATTATAATTTAAATTGATCACGTTGAAAATTTTAAACTTGAATTGTAATTTAGACGGATCAAGCCCACGAATTCATTAAATTTTTTATTTTAATTTTAAATTTTAAAATAAATTAATATACTTTCTCAACCCACAGGCCAACCTAAGCTCGTCGCGAGCCAACCCACATGGGTCACGGGCTTAAGCGGATCAACCCATCTGAACCCATCTTAAAATGAGTTGATAAAATTTCAATCCAATCCACCTAAATTACTTGACGGGGCGGGCCAACCCAGAGGGTCCAACCAAAATTGACGACTATAGGAATAGGTGACTTTGTCTTTTGAAAGTTAAGGATGGTTTTTTTTGTTATGATGGATATCAAAACTTGATTTGCCTTGAGAGGTAGTTATGAAGCTCTCTAAGGATAAGAAGGGTAGAGATCTCAAGAAAGATAAATGAACTAATAAGCAAATCCAAAGATTCATAGGAAGAAGTAAGGTGATATATAATTTGATTAGCATTTTACCTAATGATGTATTGTGTAAAATAGGTGAGTACAATGATGTTTATAAATTGTTAAATAAGTTGATCAAACTCTATCACAATCCTTCACTGACACAACAGGTGGAAGAGTCTAATGATAGAAGCCTATTGGCTCAAGAGTGAAAGTAGTTGGAGGTTGAGAGATGTTCGACATCCAAAGTGAAAGTTGAGGAAGCATCTACACCTTCATCTAAGACTATGAAGAAGGAGAGACCATTAATTTTGTAGCAACAAGAGTGTTCAACTTCAACATCCGAGTTGAAATCAATGAGCGATCCACCTCACTAGATTACGTGGAAGGAGAAAACACCATCCCTCCAAGCATTGAGAGACTAACACCCAAAGGTATACCTAACTTAAGTAATACAAATTATATTGTATGTTTTGAGTGTAGATAAAGAAGGCACTACAAGAATAGGTGTCCTAGCTTAATGAAGAAGAAGGTCCAAGTGGCACATAGTGGTAGAGTCAAGGAGAAACCCAAAGGAGTCATTCCCTTGAGAAGAAAAGCAAGGATCATACCATGTGCTTCAAATGCAATGAGAAAGGACACTATCGCAATTAATGTTCAAATGGGAGGTAACCCAAGGGGCACAAAGAAGGAAGCTTTCATCAAAGAGGAGCTCCTAAAGCCTAAGTTATTATCATAATGTAATTAGATTTTATATAGTAATTTTTTATTGTCCTTTGATGGTAAGATGGATTTTTCTACTTTCGGAAAGAGTTTCAGAAATGAGATCACTAGTGGGCAAGCGCCTCCCGTACTTAGGCCTTGGATATACTAATTTTGAGAATTGAGAATCAAATAAATCCACATTTCACTTTATCTTGTATTTTTAATTCTAGTGTCAAAATCAAACGAACGAGATTCACTCTTTCTCTCGTATGCAACGGTCCTACCTATAATCGTTTTGATCAAAATTATCACATACACCAAAACTACTATTTACTAAAAAAAACAAAATCTTAAAACAAATTCAAAGAACCCATGATAGACAAATATAGACAAAAGTTTTTTCTAAAACTGTTATGTAAACCTAAACGTGTATAAATTAAAAACAAAAGTATAAAAATGAGTGCAACGACCTAATAACAGAATAGACTCATTTGTGAAATTTAAACTAAACTACTTTCAATTAGAAAATACGGACAAAATAAATCTAGAATTATTTGTAAAATTAATTATAATAATAATAATTATTATTATTATTTAATTGACGTCATATATTCAGTTTTTCTGATCCGCAAAAATTCTCATATATGCATAACTGTTATTGCTCCTTCGGCTTCGCGTCTCTCCGGCACAAAATCGAGTCTCTCGTTCCTCTTCTCGCACCCGCATTTGCACGATCGAGGCCGAGGAAGCGACCGCCCTCTCTCCTTCTGGATTCTGATGAGAGAAGAGAGGCCGAACACGGCGGCGTTGGACATCAGCGGCTAAACACCAAGGCAAATCCAGGGCGGCAGCTGAAACTGGACGGAGGATGGTTATGGGGCTTAAGCGTTCCCTCTCCGTCGCCTCGGCGGCGATTTATGCGCGGGCGACTGCTGGATCCGCTCTATCCCGCCCTTTCTTTCCTTCGTGTCGGAATTTCCACTCATCCGGCCGCAGGGACTATTGTCGCCGCCAGGACTACTCCACGGGAGCGGCCGCGGCGATGGAAGTCGGAGACGGAGTCCGGGGAGGCCTGAGGTGGCTCCCTGGCTACTGCGGTTGGGACTTGACGGGATCGCTCGAGTACCTTGAGTACCGGAGGTCTTTGTACGGGGAGATCACGCATAAGGCGCTCCTTGTGGATGCCGTCGGCACTCTCCTTGTTCCCTCCCAGCCCATGGCACAGGTTTGTTTTTCTGCGAATATTTAAAAATAAGCGGTTCTGTTCGTCTTTTATGTTTCCTGAGATTTAGACTTGGATTTATTTTTCCCATTACTCTTTGGATTTTTTTTTTCATTGAATTTTCACAAAATCTACGAGTTCTTATCCAATTTCGTTAGTTATTATTGAGTTCCATTTCCCTCTTTGCTTTGTCTCTTTCTTTTTTTACAGGAAAAAATCTTTTGTCTAGTTCGGAGACTTACCTTCTACTTTATTTTTATGTGTCATTTCAGATCTACAGGGAGATTGGAGAGAAATACGGGGTGAAGTATTCTGAGGATGAGATACTAGATCGCTATCGGTGGGCATATCAACAACCATGGGGTAGATCAAGGTTGAGGTACGTTTGCCTAGGAAAATATTATTTTCTTTCTTTATATCAGATTATTTTTTTCGCGCAATGATATTAGTTCTTTCTAAAACTGATGAAGCACCTTTGTTTTTCCAATTTAGTTTATCTTTTACATCTATATTGATTCGTGATTTGTGTAGTTTTCTTTGGCACTACATGATAGTTTCTTCCCTTTTGACCTTTTACTCCTATTTTTATAACAAGTTTGTTTATAGCGGTTAAAGTTTTTTTTCCTTCTTTCTTTTTGAAATATTTTTTATTTGCTTTCATTTTCACGCTAAGCACAATCAGTTTGTTTATAGTCTCTAAACTTTTTTTTTCCTTATTTCTTCTCCAAATATCTTTTTGCTTTCGTTCTAGGGTAAGAATAATGTTCTTTTCAAAGTAATGTTATGCTGCTTGAAAATACCTCATTGAAGATTGTTTTGCTTTAGTTGCTTCAAAATTATGTCTGTCGGATATTTGATAGTCATATTTGAAGAAGGTGCTTCATTTGCTCCAAGGACATAATGAAAGTTTGTAGTCAGTGTTCGACAACTAAAATATGAACCCCATTAAGAGTTTTGCTTAAACTAAAAAGGATTCCTTTTTCTTTCTTATAAAAATTGTTTAACTGAGACCGAACTGATAGCTGAATTGATATTGGATTTTCTGTTCTAAATCTTATGTAAAACATGTAAATATAATCAAGATTTCTCATGTCTTTTTTTTTCTCTATTTTAGGTTCATACACACTTGATGATTTGGTTGCTTTTCAATTGTTTGTAGATATATCCTTGATCACAATGGACATATCCGTCAAGTGTGAAAACACTGGCTTGTTTATTAACTCAATAACACTTTTATGTGTTAAAGAAACAAATGTCAGAAATGTTTCTTTTATCTCCTTTGCCATATAATATTTTAATGAAATGTGACAAGTGCCATAGAAATTTTATTCTTGGAAACCTCATCAGTGTGTTAGTGGTTGTGTATATCAAGCAGGATTGTGGATATTGAAAAGGCGCCTTTACTAATTAGAAACCATATCTTTCTTGTGGACTTCTTTTACAAGTTAATCTCTTATGGCATAATTCTTGATTAGTCTAGAAGTTAGCATCTTAAAAATCTTATTTAACTAAACGAACACTAAAAGGAAGCATCCTACTTCCCCTGTGGAATACGTATTGTTAATTGCTTATCAATGAGAACATGCTTTCACAGAATAAAAACTTTGTGGATTTTATTTCCTAAATCTCACATTTTTCTTGTCATGTATCTATTATTTGTACTGACATAGTCTCATCTGTTTCTTTTGCTTTTTTGCAAAAATTCAAGAAAACTATCTATCCACCATTCTGGTATTAATACAACTTCGGAGGGTCGAAAGTTAAAAGCATATACCTGAATACTTATCTTCTAATTGTATTCTGCTATTGTCATTTGCCATAACTTCAAGCTTGTGATGTTTTATGAATTAGAGTATCCTTTCAATATATGCACATTTGGAAACACTAGTAGGTATTCTCCCTTTGCAGTTTTTGCAACAGCCTTGAGCTTGTGGGATTTGACTATTGTTACTTGCCAAGTTTATTTGTTAAATAGTCTGGTAGATCATTTTAGAATAAAATAACCTATCCTCAGTATCTCTTAAATTCTTCTGCTTTTGACTAGGAAAGCAATTAAGTTATGTTCTAATTAGGACCTTCCTTGGGTGAGTTGCCTCAGCTAATTACATGTCAATTTAATTAAGATTTATGGCCTCAAAATAACATAAGATATGTTCTTGAAATTTTCTAAAATTTTGGGCATTGCAACTTTTTAATTATAATTCTACCTTGCTTTAGTATTTTCTCAATTTCAGTAAATAAACATCTAGTAAATGCGAAGTGTTCCTGCTATAGAACCTTTCCCCATAAGAGATGTGGATTATTCTCAAGTTTAACTGTATTGTGTGGATTTTGTTTGACTGTTGTCAGGTATGTGAATGATGGGAGACCCTTTTGGCAATTCATAGTCAGTGCTTCTACTGGATGTTCTGATATGGAGTATTTTGAAGAGCTATACAAATATTATACTACAGAGAAGGTTGGATTAATCAAACAGCTTGAATGTCATCTTGTTTGCTGGTTATAATTGCATTAGTGCAATGTCATACATGATTTTTTTTTTTCTTATCAGGCTTGGCATCTTTGTGACCCTGATGCTGAACATGTTTTTAAAGCTTTACGAAAGGCTGGAGTTAAAGTAGCTGTAGTCTCAAATTTTGATACCCGCTTAAGACCTTTATTACAGGCTTTGAAGTGTGACCATTGGTTTGATGCAGTTGCAGTGTCTGCTGAGGTACTATGCTGTTTTTAATCTTTCTGGAAGTTT
Source organism: Curcuma caesia (assembly GCA_037834155.1). NCBI lineage: Eukaryota > Viridiplantae > Streptophyta > Magnoliopsida > Zingiberales > Zingiberaceae > Curcuma > Curcuma caesia. Next base: position 11,318 of record JBBMKF010415691.1, read on the forward strand.
GACTGGTTGTGTGTTTAGTCATTTTGCAGTAACCGGTTTTATTTTAAATTGAATATTTTCTGTTTTGAGGTAGTTCATATTATTAAAGCATTTTGGTGATGTAATTTATTGAGTTAAACAATATACCTCCAGTATCACCTTATGTCATCATTGTAAAGATGTTTCTCATGAAAACTTTCATCTGTTAACTCATGATCTTACATCAGGTCTCAAGCTCATTATATCATATATTACAGGTAGCAGCCGAGAAGCCAAACCCAATTATATTTCTTAAAGCCTGTGAATTCTTGGGAGTAAAACCTGAGGATGCTGTTCACGTGGGTGATGATCGCAGGAATGACATATGGGGAGCTAGGGATGCTGGTTGTGACGCGTGGCTCTGGAACAGTGACGTTCACTCTTTCAAGGAGGTATAATTAACCCTTGAACCAAATTCTCATGTTTCAATACTTGTCCCGATGAATAGCAGTTAGACTGAATGGATACTAACTTTTGATTAGGGCAGGCATTTCAGTTAATTTTATCTGATTGTCTCCTTCCACTCGTGGTTAAATCAAAGAGCAAAATACATAGTATATCAGTACTAATCAATGATGTAAAATTATTTCACGAAAAGTTTTAAAGTGGCATCATGTTAAGGTCATCATCTTTGTTGTCCTGGACAAGTTTGTTACTCTACTTTAGACTATTTTCTGGTTAATTACCTCAGTAGTTGATGGCTCCACTTATGATTAACTTGTCAGCAGTCTTTTAAAAGCCTCGTCATGCTTTATTACTTATAGGCTGTGTTTTGACATCCATCCATGTTTTCCTCAACAGAAATGGGTATGAATATGATTTTAAAAACATGTGTTTTCTTTTTCCTCTAATTCAATTGTGTTTGGCTTTAACCTTTGTTTGACATCAAAAATATAGTACGAAAGCGATACCAAGCAACTGCTATGCTTTTTTGCTTTTGATTCCATCATAATATCATACTTGGGTAAGTTATTTATAAAATTCAGTTTCTTAATTTGTGTCTCCTGCTTCTAGAATTTCATTCACAATGTCTGTTTGCTTCCTTTTCAGAAATATTTTGCTTTTGGGTGTCTCCGTAAGATGATCCCAAGTGCGACAGAGTATTATAACTATCGAGCACTTGCATTCACCATGATTTGTTTGTTACATTAGATTAAGATCCAAAGAAACTGATTCTTACTCGCTTCATAACAAGTTTAATATTTCGTTTTGCTTGAATTTTTGCTCGTTAAACTAAAGAAGCTCAATTGCCATTTGGAAAAGTTCGGGTAAATTTTGAAAACAATCAACTCAACCCCATTTTGTGACTTTGTCTGCTCATAGCGGCTCACTTTGCAGGTTGCTCAGAGAATTGGGGTTAAAGTTTGACGACAGACTGGACTTCTCTTGTTCTCCACGTTATGTTTAATGCTGTAAAAGTTATCTGATTGTAGCAATAAAATGTGAGATGTATCAGACTATTTTTTTTTTAATTTTATTTCGAGCTATTTGCAGATGTGCCTGGACAGTTAATGCAATCAGATTTGTTCTCCCCGACGAGCTTTATCTTACATCCAATCCGTGAGAATAATTATAATTATTCCATTTCATATGGACAGGGAACAAGTATTCTTGAATTGAGATGCCATGAGTGTGTCCTTGGGCATAATTGAATTGGTTACGACGGAATAGAATTATTGAAGTAGGCAAAAATTGAATTTCGGCGAAGGCGAAGCAATATCCTCCTTATCGTGATTAATTGTAGCTTTTTGATTTACCTTCTCACATATAATCGTGGGATCGATCATGTGATGTCGTACTGAATGGACTCGATAAAATAAACAAATCAAACAAGATGAACAAATCGAAATGGTCAAGTTGAAAAGGTTGAGCATATAAAGCTAGACAAGCCAAATAGATTAGGCATATATATAGGGTGCTAACTTTAGCTGATGGATCGAACTGAGTTGATCAATTTTAGTAGGTTGGAGATCCCAATCAGCCATTATATATCAATTATTTAGAGCCATTATATTTATAAAAACTTATCACTTTTCTATTATTTATGATATTCAAATAAACTAATGATTTGAATCCACACATCTTATTTTATAAAATAAATTATGAAATGTATATGCATGATAGGACTGAAATAAATTATGAAATGTATATGCATGATTTGAAAACAAAAATTAAATAATAGTTTCATGGATGATTTTAGACCTATGCATGATAGGACTGAAAAATCTAGAATTAGGAAATTAAATACGAAAAATTAAATTTTGAAGTTAAGATTTGATTATTTAGAGAAGGCAATGGATATAGGAATAGATATGCTGTGTTTACTTGGGAGGGCGGAAAGCAAATCAGAGGAAAACTTTCCTCTGGATGTATCCATCCATTGTTTACTTTTACAAATTTTTAAGAAAGGATGGAAATTTTTTCCATCAGCGGATCATTTTTTCCTAAATATCTGTCACCCCGAAATCGGGCGGAACGAGGATAGACGGACGGACGAGTGAGTTGCTTCACCTGCGCCGTCGTGCTTCGCGCGGACAGTAGGGTGTCGTCGGAGGTGAAG
>JBBMKF010416011.1:0-13890 GCA_037834155.1 Curcuma caesia
GGGCGGTGATGCTTCCTCGGCCGGTCTCCGACCGGAAACCAGCCGTGATTCAGCCATAATTGGCTGCCAGTGTCGAGCGGCCAATTCCGGCCGAATTAGTCGGATTTCGACCACTTTTCGGTCGGAATCCGGCGCCTAGCTGTGTGCGGCGAGGTGCGCGTCCATCGGGCATGATGCGGCGGCCTGTGGTGGCCGGACGGCGATGCGGCAGCAGCTAGAGCAGGGCTGATTCGGATGAAAGCGCACAGAAACATACGAGGCGGACCGCAGGGTAACAAAACTCTTACTTTATCTAAGACTTACAATTATCTCAAAAGATCAAATATATATATATATATATATATGCACCCACGCTGGTCTGATGCTACTGGGGCTGCGTCCGGCGACAGCTATGCCTTTACAATGTTCTCGTGGAACATTACAAGTAAACGTGTTTAAGAATAACGTTACCGCGCCCCCGCTCCCGTTTCTGCCAATCACTGCGCCAGACCAGTTAACCGAAATTGTACCTCAAAGACAGCATAAACAAACATCCTCCGCCTCCTGGCCTCCTGCCGTGCGTACCCACAACAAGCACCCGCACGTGTACCGGAATTAAACTGTGGAGCCCTGTTTGGGCCGTCTATGAATCCGTGAGGAGCCAGAGGCGGGTACGGATTTCGTTGATAATCGAAAATGGCGAGGTAATGCAACGGGAGACGTTATCGGTTTACCCTAATCTCGCTCTCTTCCCTGCCGCGTCGCCTCCGTCTCGCTGAAACCCTATAATTCGCTCCTTGCAGTTGTCCTGCTCGCAGCCCTTCCATTCAATTTCACGTTTTCGATCTACTTTCTGCCAGGACCAGCTTCCTCGATCTCAAATTTCGTTTCAAGACTCTGTAAATATATCCTTGTTATTGTCTCTAGCTAGTTCGCATTTGTTTTGTGCATCGATTTGTGTGTTTTGGTTCTTTGCGGGAGCGCTGGGTTAGGTTTCAGGCCGATATCGGAAGTGTAGGCTGGATCTGTCTTGGTGCGTCGATAGGGAGAGATGGTCGGAGGCGGAAGCAGGAGGGACGATGGGCCGCTGAAGATCAATAGCACCAACGTATTTGCGGCGCTCGAGACTCTCAAGAAGAAGAAGAAGTCGGACAAGGAGTCGAAGAGCAAGGGGGCGTCCAAGAGCCAAGGGAAGGAGCAGGAGAAGCAAGTGTTTTGGGCGCCAGCGCCTCTGACGTCCAAGTCATGGGCTGATGTTGGAGACGACGACGACGACGATTACTATGCTACCACGGCGCCTCCGCAGGCTGTTTGGGGAGTATCGGAGCAGCAACACAATAAGAAGGTTGAGGCGACCATAGAGGAGGTATGTGAACACATTGCAGTCAGATGTGCTGGCTAGCTGTTAACAATGAAATCTAAGCTATTTAAATATATGTTTTAGATTGTTTTTCATGCTCGGATGTTGTATCACTTTTTTTGTTGTTGTTTTTTTTTTTCCTTTGGTGTAGAATCAACTTGAAATATGAGAATAATCTTTAAGCTCCATCACAATTCAAGATTTAGCAGCGTTTTGAAGAAGATGGCGTTTCAACATTGGTCTAAAAGGTGGCTGCCTGTGAGGTTTTTGGAAGCGACCATTCTTCTAACTGCTATACAATCCCTAGCAGGCGGGTCTTTAAAAAGCTTCCCAAGCTCATAAATGGCCTAGGTCGTCTAAATGGATCTAAAGAATTTTTTTTCTTTAATAAGTTGCTTGTTTTCTCCTTGTTAGCTCACTCGACAAGAGCCTCCATCTCACACATTTCCTTTTTCACTTGATGTGCTTGCACAGCTTGTTGGTCATTTGGTGGTTATCATTTCTTTCTTATTGTTATATATGTTCTTCTTATCTTGCTGATTTTTTCCCATTCGTTTTCAAATTTTTATCATTTAATTTTAATACAGTTAGAATTTTTTTTTAGATTGACTGTTTTTGTTGGTCGTCATATTCTATTGTTGTTATGTGTTTGGTGCTATTATGATTTGTTTGTTTATGATTGTGAACTTGTTTTAATCGATTAAGGGTACAATTGTTATATATACGTATTGATATTAGTAATTCTTAATTTAATATACTTCTCTATTGTAATATTATTTTAATGGTGATTGTCTGAACTTTTGGCTAGGTGTTGGGCTGTGGGTCAACCGCCTGCTATCTGGAACCATCTTTTAGTACCTTATGTTTCAGCATATTGTTTCTATCAGGCATAATGCTAGCACCAAATAAATATTTATGTTATCCTTGTTTATACAAGACATGCATAGCTCAGCTTTCTTTATGCTTTAAGCTTGATAGCCTATCAGAAAAACTTTTTCTATTATGATGTTGCTTATGAGCAATCCATGTTTACAAAGATTTCATGATGAAGATTACTTAAATGATTATTTGTATTATATGCAGTACTGGATAAACTTGAATTGGTTTGGACCTTTTGGTGTGTGATAAAAAATTCAATCTTAATTATCGTTCCTATGTTCCTGCATTTGTAAGAATTCCATTGTAATGTTTATTCCTATTTTTCTGCATTTGGATCCTCTGTATGAGTATGCTTTCCTTCGTAAATCAGTAGTCTTAACACTTATCAGTTCACTTCTATTAATCTCTTGTTAATTCTTTGGTACTCTTTCATATTATCCCATTTTCTGATAAGACAATAACAGTTTGTGGTTTGTAGAAGACTAGGACACGTTGCTAACAGATTGTTCTAACACAAATTGCATAACACTAGTGTACTTTTCTGTAAGTCTTATACATGTCTCGTCTCAACCTCTTTGATAACAAGAAATTACTAATAGAATTCTTGTAAGTTTTAGATAGATTGCAGAGAGAACATGAAATACTATACTTGATTACCTTTCAAATTTCACCGACATTTTCCCCATATTTTGGTCATTCTCTTTCAGTATTCCTAATCTAAATCAGGCTGTATTTATACGCTTTGCTATTATGCTTTACTATCTGTATCAGGATCCTGGTCAATTATCCCGTCAATCGAATGGTATATTGATGTAAAGTGTGGTAAAGGACTCTACTTGGGTGATGAATTGACATGTCTCATCTGTATAAACTGTTTTTTTAAAGTTTATTTGTGCAATTATGTGACATTTGTTTTTATTTGGCAATTTGACATAGTATTTGTTAACTATTTGAAGATCAAATGTTATGTGTTACTTCTTCCGTTGGTATTCTGATTTTCTTTTGATGCCATGGAGGTGGATAAATATTATTCCTTTTGCTTTGACTCTGTTTAATTTTTACCAAGATTGTAGCTATATCTAGGGAGGTCGAGGAATATGCAGGCCAAGGCTCTAGGTGCTATCTAGCCCACATTTTGCACCTCCTTTGAGCTGGAGCATTGTTTTTTTTCGGAAGAATTCATGTTCCTTTTCAATCTCCTCGTGTTTAAATAACCTTTCAGAAAATTAGTGTTAATGTATTCGGATCACAGAATGTGAATCCACATCTGTTGAATATGTAGAAGTTTAATCATAATTATGCCTCCTCAATGCTGCTTAGATTTATGAGGTTTAAGCACCAAGGAAGAATCTTGCATTTTGTTCTTTTGAAAATTTATTATGTTAATATGAGTAGAATCTTTTTGAGACTCTGAGTTTTGCTGTTTAAATAAAAATCTTCTTTTCTTCCTATTAGCTAATATTGTTGCTTGCTAGTGATTATGCTTATCTACTATTTGCTTTGCTCTCACATATGAGAGACAGTTCTTTGCTCACATGTTTGTTTGTATCAGATATTTCAGTTTCTTTTTATTTATAACAAAAACTCTCTTTTTTCCTCTCTTTAGGAAAGTGAAAGTGAGGATGATGGTCTCGACATCGGTGATGATGACGATGTCGAGGAACCTGAAAATGAACCAGAGGCTGTTGGGAAAGAACCAACCATTGAGAAACCTGCTCCTGTTTCAGTACCAACCAAAGATGCTGAAAGGCAACTGTCAAAGAAGGAGCTTAAGAAAAAGGAAATGGCAGAGCTGGATGCACTTCTACATGAAATGGGCATTGCGAATAAAGATAGTAATGCTGCACTAAACGAGATAGCTGGTAATGTCTTCTTTCACATAATTAGTTCATTTTTGATATATAGTAAATTTTAATTCACTTGAGTTGCTTCATACTGTTTAATGTCGTGTTGAATTTGTTTACCCTTGTTATGCAGACAAGAAACAACTGGAGCAAAGTAGTGAAGGGGAGAAGAAAGAAAGTGCTGGTGCTCCTTCAGAGAACAAAATCTTAAAGAAGAAGAAATCCAAGAAAGAAAAATCATCGAAGGAAAGCAAGGAACAGGAGGAGCAAGATCAGAACCCGGAGAAGGGAGACATTGAAGCTGAAGAGGCAGATGCACCTGCAGTTGACGTCAAGGAAAGAATAAAGAAGGTGGCCTCCATGAGGAAGAAGAAATCAAGCAAAGAGATGGATGCCGCTGGGAAAGCTGCAGCCATAGAGGCTGCTGCAAGGAGTGCTAAACTTGCTGCTGCGAAAAAGAAAGAGAAGAACCACTACAATCAACAGCCAGTGCGGTAATCATTTTGTTGTTATGGACTGCTTCATGTGCTGTCTGTCTGTCTGTTGAACTCCGAAATAAAACGTTGCTATGTTACTCAGATGATCTGAACTTGATCATTAGATATGGTCCTCATATGCACTTGATACTGCTCCGTGCGCTTTTACTTTGTCATGCCGCAATTTGTTTTACCACTTTGATGAGAATTGATGGACATGCTACATCTCCATTTTGTTATTTTGTATGTGCTTTATAATATATCTTTTTTTTCTGATGATAAAACCTTAATTTTCTTTGAGAAAATAAAATTTTACTCGATCGATGGAAAGTCTTCGAGTAACTCGATCGCTTGAAATCTGAGACGAAGCCCAAGGTTTGGTCAATACAATCGACGAACTGGAAGCGGATGTGATCGCCGCCAATGATAAAAGAGTTGCAACTGGTACCAATCGGGCCGATGCTAGCTTTTAACGAAGCCATTACAGGCGATTCGTTCAGGCCGGCCAAGTCGGTGGTGTACGTGGAGTTCGGGAGCCTGGCGGTGCTGGAGAAAAGGAGGTTGGAAGAGCTCCGGAAATTGCTGGAGGACAGCGAGCGACCGTACTCAGCGCCGAAAAAGAGGATCATGCAGCGGAGGCGGCGGTGATTTATTAATGAAGTAGTACGGTAGAGATCGACGGAGATAGATCGAGTAAAATTTTTCATCGATCACTGCTGTTCTCCGGAGACCTGGCTTCTGTGTTGAAGAAGTCGCATGAATCCCCCAACCTGACGGAGAAGATGGCGTTCTTGTATAACTTCGAAGAGAATAAGGATTAGAATGGAGATCTGTTTCAGAGATGGAGAAAAGGATGAAGAAATATAGAAAACGGAGAATGTTAATGTTTGTGCATATTTGCGACCATGAGAAACGAAGTTTATATATAAGGAATCAGAGGATACGTGTCATTTAGATGATGGTCAAAAGTACAGACTCAGTGAAACTAAACTGATTGAAGAGTTGACCGCATATTCTAAAGTCAATCGAGAACAGAGTCAGTTAAGCACTAAGTTAGACAAAGTCGAGACACTAAGAGGAATCAATCGTGGAATCGAAGTTAGTCGATTTTGGAGTCGGGCATTGCATGCGACGTGTCACTTTCAACTAGATCAGATTTTGACTTTTTCATCAAAATATATCACCCATAACAATTGTGATTAAATTAAAAAATAGAGATAAATTAAAATAAATAGTTTAATATTATAAATTTTTTAAATTCTCAAATATAATATACCCTACCTCTTTGCCACCCATTGAGGGCTGAAATAGTACACCAATGAACAAACAAGGAGAAGAACCTATAACCATGTTTAAAAATTTACAAAACAGCTAAATATCATACATTAAGCAAGCTAAATCACAGTAATCAGAACAGAATTATCAAGAAATCTGGAAGCGGAGCTCATCCTTTCAGGAATTAAAACATGTGCTCCATGAACTCTTTGTATGAGAGATCAAGAAACTACCCTCTGTCTCTACACTGGATCTGATTGTCTTTTGCTCTTCCAAAAAAGTGGTGCAATTAGCATCCAAACTGTCGTAATAAAGTTAATTAATAAATAAATAAACAGAGAGTACTTTGATTTTAAAAACAAATATATAAAACAAAAGAAATAATATTGAAATGACTTAACGGTACACAAGGGTTGCTACCCATTCATTCACAATTCTAACCCATGTGCTGGTCCATCCGACGTCTATTGTCCACCTGCAAGGTACAAGTTACGACAATGAGTCAATACTGAAATTGAACACACATTCCATTAGAACTCTATATGTAATGGCTCTGGGTCTGATAACCATGTGAACTAGATTGAAGTGAATGGTGATGATAACTTACTTTGGCATAGTGTTCTTTGAATTCCAGCCAACAAATAGCATGGCGAAGTACATGGTTCCCATGGCAAAGACAAAATGAAAGAAGCCATATCCATAGGGGATCTCATCCTCAGACTCTGCTTCAGTTTTCTTGAACTGCACTTGACCAAACAAAAGATTCAACAAGTAGAATAATAATTACTAACACAATCACTCCAAAAAGGTACTATTTATAATTGGTACCACGTAAGTGAGCTGGACCTGCAAACACTTGGAGTCTATGCCTGTTGAAAATGTTGCAATGACTATGGCAAGGACAGCAATGACAAAGCTCTGTAGCGTAGTATGAATCAGGGTAACGAAATATTGAATATTTCAGTGTAAAATATAACCATCTAATGAAGTTTTAGGTAGTTTAATTACCACAATAGTAAGCCAATCTGCACTTGTTGCAGCTTCTGCCTTCTTATTGCAAATCTCTGTTTGAGGCTCACTGAATTGTTGAAGATGAAACAATCTCAACTATAAATCTGAGATATAAAAAAAGGAAAATAGCAAAATTACAAGATCATGAAGTAATTAATTACCTCCTAATTGCACTCCAGCAAAGGTACACAATGTACAATCCCATCAATCCCGGAGCCAAGAATCCTCCCCTAACCTGTTATACCATTGCAGTATGATTCTTCCAGTTACAAACTTCGAATAGTTGGAACCCACAACTTCTAGATATAATCTAAACTACGATAAACCTAGACGGTTTACCTTTGAGTGGATTGATGCCAGGGTCATGAGTTGCAGAAGCACGAGAGTCGAGGTGATGAAGAGGATGTTAAATTTGCAAGATACGTTGGGCACATACCATATGTACATCATGGTAATACCAATGATAGATGCAAGATATGCTGTCACTGAGAGTGCCATTACTTGGTATTGACTGCAAAGGGTTCAGAGCATAGAGTTGAATGGCAACCAACAATTAAATTAATAAACCCAAAAAATAAATTTACCATCGTTCATAATATTTCTCTGATTGGCAGCAGTCATTCAGCCAATTTATGAAGCTGATTACACTGATTAGCTGAATCAAGAGGAAGGCACTGGAATGAGAAAAGAAGGATTAGTTAATCCTCTCAACAACAAAAAATTAAGAAACAGAAAAGATGAGCGAGAAGTTCATTACCCAGCACCAAAGTGTGCAATCTTCCCTGAGAAAAATAAAGTGTGTTAGAGCTACAGCAATGAAAATGAATAACAAAAGAAAAATGATTAAGGTTCAGCAAACTGACCATAGAGTTGGACAAAAGCAGAGGGGAGAAAGAAAGGTATCACCATGAAGCCAATCCAAAGGACGATCTTCACAGGCCACCACTCAGAGTGCCAATTATTCCGAGTATCTTCCAATTTTTTTGTCCCAACAGTTGATAGAAACATCAAAAAGAAAAACAACTGGCGTAAAGTTAAAGAATTTCACCTAAATTTTCTTTTAACAAACAGTAAAATTATAAAAACGACAAGTATTCTTATAATTGTTAGTACTGTTTTGATTAACAAAGGATACAAAGCATCCAAAGCTTATGCGGAGCACACCTTCTGCTCCCAAGCAGTAGCGGCCACCATGACAACCTTTGAGCCCTACATGTCAAAGAAGAAATATTTATGTCTATTGTGAGAGCACCATGAGAACCATTCTTCCCTATGTGCGTATGCATATCCGTTCATCCCAAGAAAATAATGATATGAACATGGAAATTGTTTGTGCAACAAGCTAAGAAAACAATTATAATAGTTAAATTTCTAAAAAATTGACAAAGAAGAAGCAATGGCTCACGCTCAAGCTCAGAGAGGGCCTTGTGACCATAGTCTCTTATGCTCCAAGCGAGGAGACAGGTGACCAGGAAGATGAGGGCGTAGATGAAGCGAGCCAAGGAAGGATTTGGACCAAGGCAATAGCGAGTGCAACATGAATTGTCAATGAACTGGGCAAATCTCTCCTTGCTTTTATGGTTGCTGCAGTCATTGCTTTGAGGGCAGTCATTCATTACCAGATTCGTCATTTCATTGATCTATCTTTTTGTTATTCTGCCACTTCTATTTGTCATAGAGTGTCTACAAGCATGAAATATATGAAAAATCATGAGATAGCAAGGAACAAATAATGTTCAATAAAAAAGAGAGAATCTATAGGTTTTTAATATGTTAAATTCAGTATTTTAAATGAATGCCCTTTTGTCTTTGAGCAGTAAATAGGATTCCCACTTAAAATTTCATTCAAATGGCAAACAAAGGTTAGATGAGATGAAAACTTACCTGTGAAGGATAGTCTGGATAAAGTCCATGATCCACTCTGAAAATGAAAATTTTCCGTTCATGAGTGATTCTGGAAGAACTAATATTAATCATTACAGAAATATATTTATAATTACGAAGTCGAGATTAATTAGAAGGTAAGTATCTCCTATTACCTGCAGCGGCTAATTACCTGATACTGTATGCGAAAAAATAGAGGGGCAATGGCACAAAAAAAGAGCAGTTCGCAGTTTAAGATGCCACTCCAACTCTTTTTTATTTCTTGACGAGACAAAGCATGAGTGCTCATTATCCCAGTTGTAAAAAACACAAACTATTTTGTCAACTGAGATCCTCTTTTTACGTAAGGATGGTGTTGACCGAGTTATGACTGAACCATGATGGGAAACATGGTTTTCGGAGAAGGATTTTGGAAAACCCATCACCAAAGATATATTTCCCGTCAAAATTAATTATAACTTTAAAAAAAAAACACATGGCCGACATATCATTTCTACATCTCTACCATCTACACTGATTTTATTGGTATAAAAAAAAATTGCGGTATGGATGAAAGAATGGTTGGAACAAAAGTTATATACTGTTTTTTTAAGGGCGAATGAAATTTCAAGGTGAATAAGACCATCATGAAACAATTTTTTTTTTTGAAAAATTGAGCAAGAAGGAAACAACAATCAAGCCTTATCCACTAAGTGGGGATTGAGCAAGAAGGAATTAATATTACATCAAGGCATTCCTATCGTACGAATGTTGTATAGTTGTCTACCTTTGACTCATAAGATAACACATTCACAAATAAAGAATTTTTTCAATTGCGTCTAATACTCAGGCATACAATGAGGATACTTAATGTGACGAAAGTGTCTCTTAAGGCAGAAGCAATCAAAACTGAAAAAGAAGTGGTCATGCTGTGGATTGTCAAAAAATACAACTGCATCTGTCGGCCACAGAATTGTTGAAGCGTTCTTATCCCATGGCATGTCGTCTTAGTGGACTGCCTCAAAAATTTATCATCAATTTGCGGCACTTGCAATTGAGGTTGAGTTTGAAATGAGAAATGGGAAAAGCAAGTTCGTAGTAAACAGGGGAATTGGACAAGAGTTGACTGCTTTATCCAAGAAAGTAAAGCCCTTGGTAGGTTCATATAAATATCAGTGACCTCATCCCAGATAGCAGCAATAATCTATCTTCTTCATCAACCAAAGTAGTTGACGCCTTGAGCAACACTTCACTAGAATTTCCATCAATGCCAAATGGAATCTAGTTTCATTGTCATAGAAGTTGTCAAAGGAGGGAGATCAGCGTCAACCCTTCCAATCTTTGTTTTGAACTTTATCCGAAATTGAATATTTGCTCAATTTAACAGAACAATTTCAATGACTAAAATCTACACAAGCAATGCCAAAGCATTCAAAGGAGTAGAATATGCAAAAATCAAGAATGCTCTGTAGAATGCAATATATGTTCGAGTATTGCAATCAGATGCAGAAGATTATTGCAATCAGAAGATGCAAGTCCTTGACCTATATAAATAGCTAAGGAAAACTTATGCCCAAAACAACACTCCCATTATGGAAACCTATAGGATTAGGTTTACCTAACACATTGGCTATATATGCCCTAGATATGGAGATGTCTAAATTTGACAGAAACCTTGCTGTATCAGAATCTTCACAGCTTTCAAACAGCTAGATTGGTCATTCAAAAGGCCATTTCTCATCACCTTTGCTTTTATAAGTATGGCAGTGGTCTCCATAAGAACTCTATGATCTTAGCTCCTTCAGCCTACTTGCCACATTCTCAAACAATTCATAGAGCTATTTTTAAGCCTAATTGATTTATCCTCTCAACTTCGACTTGAATCTACAAACTAGAAAGGCACATAAATCCAAGCGTTAGCACCTAAATGTAACAAAAATAATTCAGCTATAATTAATGAGCATTTATAACCTGTTCTATAGCATATTTGTTTTCTTATTCTGTTTGAATTGTAAGCTTGTAACAAAATTGATAGAGTGCAAGCAATGATTTAGGGGATTGAGTGCAAATTTCAAATTGACTCACGTGCAAGTCTTATTTGACAGAGGAGAGGCGTTCTATAAGGAGACACATTTTTGATTGATTAGGGTATAATTTTAATGACAATTGGGGAAGCTAACTAGGCCTAAAGGCACTCATAGTTTGAAGCTTGAGTCGAGCTAGGTGTGAACTAAGTAATTGAATATGTGTGGGTACGTGCTGTTTTGCAAGAATTAGGAAACTGACGAATTGTGACTTTATAACTATAAACTCTAAGCTAATTAATTAATTAGAATAGACATGTTTTTGTGAAAATCCTGGCTAGCATGCCCAGCTAGAAGACAGACACTGCTAGGAACGTTTCTAAATCCAAGTGTTAGCATTTTCCTATTGTTCTTGTGCATGCTTATTTGAATTTGGTCGTATATCCTACTGTTAATATAATCAGACATTATTGCACCTAAATTCTGTCTTCTAAGTTGTAATTTCTATATTTTGTCTCATGAATTGTCTACTTGCACTTCTTTACACAATTATTTTCAGTTAAGAAGTATGTGGGCTAAATAAAATCAAGAGATTTGATCTAGACTTTTAGGGAATCTAAACTAGTTTTTGACAGGAAATAGCATTATTAGCCTTAAAGTAAAGGCAAAGAATCCCACTAAGCTCCCCTTTTTGGTGCAGAAAAACATATACAAGCTGGAAAAGAGAAAGCAAAAGATTCAGAGGAACAAGGAAGAAAGATGATTAAACATGAAAAGGATTGCATAGAACCAGTAAACTTTTGCTTTACAAATTCCATCACTATTATATATATTGTTTCTTTTTAAATTCCGAGTGAAAAAAATACCACCCAATTAATCAACAGGACTGGTGATTTTTTGAAATAGAAATAATATCTTTTTCATTTTATAAGCATGTTTTAATGAGGGTTTGCGGATGCGTTCTAATATATCAAAGGCTTATTACACCACCTCCATCACTCCGCTTACTTTTTTATGCTCGCAATTTCTCGTTTATCCCATCAAATGCATGCTCTTTCCAATGAGCAATCGATCTAGCGATTACCAAAGATTTGATAAACAAAAGAATACAAATCAAAAGAGCAGAACGACAAACAAATGCAGAAAATAAAGGGATTCAAGGGCAATAACTGACCTCATTGAGGAAGAACAGATTGAAGGCTGTGCTGGATCTTTCTCTCGAACGAAGGGAGGAAGAGATAGAGATTCCTTGCTGCTGCCACTGGAATCGAATGCTCAAACCTTTTCTCTCAAAAACAAAAATAAAAATTTTATTTTATTTTTTGTAATCTGATTTGTTCCTCGTATGTCCTCTGCTTTCCTCTGTAGTCCTCGCCGCTTCCTATTTATAGCAGCAGGAGACGCGATAAATCAGACTCGCGATCTGAGGCGTCCATCCGGGGAGCAGCGGACTCTGAGGTCCTACTGGCCGTCCGATCGGATGATCGCGTGGGGGACTGAAATGCAACGGAGGGGGCTGGCTGCGTGATCTCAGCCGTTGCTTGCAAGGCACAGCCTAACCAACGGAGGCAGTTGGGTGTTTCGTGCACTGAGACGTGTACCATGCCGCGCACGTCAAAAAATATAATTTAGAAAAAATGAAAAATTGAAATTAAAAATGGCCCACTTAATTTTCAAATTATCCACCACCAGAAGTATATTTATTACACTTATTATTATTATTATTATTTTGAAATATTTTTTAAATAATAGTTTTATTGAAATTGTTAAATTTTGTTACGCGTTAAAGGTGAAAATTATCCTAATTATAAGTAGCTGATTATTTAGAGCAAAGAAGTTTTTTTTAATAATATTAGTTTTAAATCTATGATGAATCAAAATGTTATATAGTCTATTTATATCTTAATTAGTAAATCATGTAAAAAAGAGAATAATTACCAAAGTTTTCAAATTATGCCATCGACCTTTAATAGCTGTTTTTTAAATGTCCTTAAATATTTTGTTTTCAAAATATCTCTAAAATACTTACTTATCATTTTAAATAATAACCTAATTAAAACATTCATTTTTTAAGGAGGGAAGACATTTCGATGATCAAATAAAAGAATTAGAAGGTATTTTAACAATAATGAAATTTTAAAGAGGGTGTTAAAAAAGCCATCAATGGAAATTAATTATAAAAATTACTCCATTAATTTTATAAAAATATAATTATCGAATCATCAAAAAAAAAAAAACGGGTGGCTAGTAGTGTGTTGTAATATTAGTTTTTTTTCTAAATATTGAGATTTTATAGGTGTAAAACTAAGAAAATTGACAGTATTAGAGTTGTTCCTGTTTATTTTTATTTTTATTATTTTGATGAGAACTAGTTCTATGTGATATCAAATGTTAGTATGGGACTAATTTTAATTTTATGAGAAATTCATTTATTTTTAGATCAAACAGTTAGATTTTTGTCACAAGTAATTTATGAGTTTCCTGCCTCTCATACTATACGAATCTTCCATAAGATGTTCATAAAAAAGAAAATATATATATATAAAGTTTTTTTATTTTTTATGATTGATAGCATATGAAAAAAAAATTCTAAAAGTTAATCAAAAAACTTGCAAATTAATAGTGACTTACATCAAAATTTTTATTTAAAAGAAAACATCATTATGTAATTAGTTGAAGTGATTATTAAAGTAATTATGATATGATAAATAACAAAATTATCTTCTCACGCATAAAAATTATTTTAAAAAATCAAAATTGTTGGTGTAACGAACTGTTTTAAAATACATACACATATGCAAAATAAATATTTAATATAATTTAAGGTATATATAAGAAGTAAATTTTTGACAAAAAAAAAATACTAGATCCATATTAGATATATCAATTTTTATGAAGATGTGACATGCACTAAAAACATTAGGACAAATATATTAATTGTACGTCATAAATTGTGGATTGGATATGCTATAAAATTTGTGGCAACTGACATTTGATGTCGCACATATAATATACATGGCATAAGTATTGACATATATATATATATCATATTGAACATAGAAATTATATAGCATATAATAGATCTTCACACATATTGCTTTCAGGGTGTGTGATATAAAATACATGTTATATAATAATAATAATAATAATCACGGATTGTGTGGGAGCCGTACGTTCGA
>JBBMKF010416228.1:0-13885 GCA_037834155.1 Curcuma caesia
ATTTATTATTTTTAATCGATTAATTTTGAATGCCCGGCTCATGTGCCTTTCCGACGCTTCACAAGTGCCACGAAACCAGCATAGGTGCGACTGAACGAGAAGAATGATTCATCGCTTCGCAGCCAGTGGATATTGTTTTAAAAATATCGAAGAAAAAACAGGGGATATTTCAGGGCTTGCGCAGTTACCATCGTCATCATCTTCTTTGACACTTGTGGCGGCAATGGCATCAGCCACGACAATACTTTCACCTCTTCCCCTCTCTCTCGCCTCGCCGCCTCACTTTCACAACAAGACTCGTGGTTGCTGCAACCATGCCTCCCGAACGATGCTGCACGATTCGGGCGCGAGAATGCGCTTCTCGCCACACTATCTTTCTTGCAATCAACGTCGGCCATCCGCCCGTGCAAAGAAGAATCCTGGTTTGTCGCCAGCAGCGACGGAGGAGCCACCTTTCAATGTTCTGGTGGCCATGAAGTCCTTGCACAATGACATCATGATCGTGGACTCCTCAACTACGAGGTTTTTGACCCTCGATTCCACCAGTAGGTGCTTCTGCATGTTACTTTTGCCTCATGATCTATAGTTTGCTTGCAGAAGTACGCGTTTTGATGAAATGCGTCAATGTATTTTCTACTAATTAGGAAAAATCTCTCATTTGGTTTCCTTGTGTGGAAGCTCACCGCAACCCGTAACTCCAAAATTCCCCACTAGAATATGATAACTTGCTGCCTAACAGACACGAGAAAGCTCTGTAGTTACTTCCTCTTGCCAAACGATACGCCATGGTCGCTGTGCGCGCACGACTTGCAACGGGAGGTTGCTAAGCGGTGCCTCTCGTTGCTAGAAAGGTAGAAGGATGCTGTGGCCGTGTTGATCACTACTTCAGAGGCGAAGGGCACAGATTGTCCCAGCATGAGAGGGCATTGCTCCAAACAATATATATTGCTGCCGGTCTGAGAATAGAGGAGGAAGATAACCTCTTGCTCGTTTTAAAATCACAAGAAGATCCTGCACCAGCAGAGTAAGAAAAAGATATAGAGGGAGAGGGAGGCTCATCGTGGACACCATCTTCTCTATGACTTCTGAAACACGGCTGATGGTATGTAAAAAGGATTCCAAATTGAATGAAGATTTTCAAGTCAAGAGCTCATCCAAAATCTCCCAATTGAGGAGGAGATCTATCACTTGAGCTTTCTTGAATCCGGGAGATCTCTGAATCAGTAAGCTTGATTCATGCTCCTAAATTCCAAAATTGTGACCATGTGGGAGAAAAATGGTGCTTGTTTGAGCGAGTGAAGGGAGACTAGTCTTGTGCAATAAAGGGAAGGTGAGGAATTAGAATAATATAGTCTAATTAATCCAGTTATAATCTCACTGGTCCTGTTCACCTGAACCAACAATTGATACAAATTTAATTGTGTCAACCCCAACTCAAACTTGTTGAGGCCAAAACACACCAGTCAAATTCTCTCCATGTTACATTCTAAATTATGAAATTTATTGTATATTTTGATCAAAATTTAGATACAATATCAATTGATAATAAAGTGAGAGAAAATAGGCCAAAATTGTATCAACATGTTTAATGATGAGTGATAAATTCTACATTTGAATAATTAAATTTATTAGAATAAAAAAATGTAAGGCGTAAAAGGTGATCAAACAAATGCTAGTCAAGGTAATAAAAATTGTTTTGATAAATTTGAATATTAATAGTGATATTGTCTAGAGCTTCATGGAGGGACACAGAGTAACACAATTTGATGATGTTGATGATTCATTTGAATATTGTTGTTGTTTAGGAATGACAATGAATGTCAAATTCCTACTACACCTTAATGAAATTCTTGTAGTTAATGCTATAAACTAGTCAATTTATTAATCTCCAACACAAAACTTGGATATTTCTTTTTCTCATTATGACTATGACATATGTAATCTATCTATTGTTTTGTAGATAACATTCATAGTATGCTAAACAAGGAGCAACCATGGACTGGATCATACTGGGTACGGAGTGAATCAATTTTGTTATTTCATGACTACTTATTCTTTGAATTCTGATGTATGAGTGACTTTCAGTATGTACGTTAAGGCTAGTGAGATTGAATTTTGAATACTTATAGAATTAAACAATAGTTTGAATAAATAACAATACCATTCCTTGAAGTCATCATTCTACTCTGTTCACAGTTTCATCTATTATTCAAATGATGATATATGACCACCATTGCATTTGTAATGCTCAAGAATTGATTTGTGCTCTTATTTTTTTTTCTGAAGTTTGACCATTAGAAGTTTTTCAATGTGTTCTTGAATGTTTTGGGGATTGTTTGAGTGAGTGTAGGCTTTTTTTAGAATCTTTATTGTGGAAAGCATGCCCTTTGCTAAATTTATAATCATGGTATGCTCTTTGATAAGTGCTAAACTTTAGGTATGTTATATGGTAAAATGTCATAATTTATTCCTAAATAAATAAGGGAAACTTAGACAATCAACTTATCTATTATCTTAAATCTTTTAATATCCTCCTAAAATTAGGTTATATCACTTCCATCATCATTAAGTTGTGTCCTAATTGTTTTAGATTGATTACATAAATCCCATACCTTTATTAAGCTTTATGAAGGGACATATCACTAAAACCATTCAAATCATTTATATTACATTAATTTTCTTTGAATTTTCTCAATGCCTTAAACCTTCTTCTCTATTTGATTCAACTCTTTTACCTAGAACCTAATCATTGCCTTTAAATCCGTCATTGCAAATCAACTTTTTTTTTCAATAATAATTGTTTTTATTAATAGACAGCAATACATCTATACTAGCTCCATGTTTTTTTTTGGGGAACATGTCTCCAATTAATCCTCATAAAGTGAAAGGTAGCTCTCTTAAATAGTCGATTAATTTATCTTAATCGTTGTAACTTCAAGATATTAAAATTCTGATTAATATGATAATTAATTTAAATATATTGTTATAATCTTACTTGAAACTCAATGATGGGACAAGATATGTAGCAACTTTAAAAGTTAGGACAAACGCAGCTTGAGGAGGATGATGATAATGATAATGATAGTGAACTATCATGTAATTATGTCTATTGATGTTGCATTATTAATTGATGATGGTAATGACAATGAATTACTAACCATTTATTCCAAAAGCTTGAGGAGGAAAAAAATCAATTTTATCTAATGGACCATCATACTTGTTCATGCGAGAGCAATGAGTTTGGAGCCTCCATGCTTCGACACACCTCATGCCCATTATGATTTGAGGTATTGACCTATTTTGACATAAGTAGAGTTCCTAGACTTCTAGCTTTGATACCATGTTAAAGTTGATTAGGTAACCATTTATCCAAAAATACTTTGGCTGTTAGGAAAGATATCAATTTTATCTAGTAGACAACCACACTTGCTCATATGGGACCAATAGGCACAGTGCCTTCTAACTTCAACACTTGCAAAGGAAGGATTGTTGAATTTGACTGAGGCTTTTCATGTCTACATCATGTTCATTTGATATTACACATTTTTAAGACTTAGTTGAGACAGAATTAAGTCTGATGAGAAGTTCTGAGATGAGACCTAACTTTCTCCACTGTTCAACTGCAATGAATTTCTATCTATTCATTAGAGTTATCAGCTAAATTTCACTTTCTTGGGTATGTGCACCATGACATGAAAACTGTCATTTTATCTCTTTAGAATTAATATTCTGTTTTAACACTTAAACTTGTTAATACTAGTTTTTTGAGACAAAATGTTTAGTTTCTTGTTTTTTGATTTGTTTTTTAGGATGAGTTTGCCAGTCTTCCTGCTATTGTTCCTGAAGGTCCAATTGCAATCTTAGGTTTGGTAATTCACTTGATCCTGAAGAGCCTCAGTTAGCAAAATGTCTCAGTACTCACAATTCACAGAATGTATTCTCCAGGGTGGTGGAACAGCTGCACATACGATGCTTAAAGCATGGCCAAACCTGCACCTTCAAGGTTGGGAGATTGATGAGATAGTAAGAAAATTTCTCAAGATTATTTTTTTCTTAATAAATATCCTTCCAGTTGAATGGTACCTGTGCCAAATTTATAGGGTGCATCCAGGTCCCAAGGGAATCAGCTTGTTTGGCTGTAATTTTTAGTTGCAGCATTTCAACTTTGTAACTTTGAAGGATCGACCACAAGAGAGGGAGGTGAATTGCTGTCCAACTAAAAAAAATTAAGTCTAGATATTTAAGCAAAAGCTTAAGATTTTGATGAGAACACTCAACCTAATCAAAATATCTATTTGCCAACTAAGATAAATCTAAGCAATTCTAATTCATATATAATGGATCAAAGCATCATTAATTAATTAACAACTGCTCATTATCAGTGTTTAGGTTGGTCTATATTTGAGACTGTGATAGATGAATATTGTTAGTGTATAATCATAAACTGGTTTAATTGCTAGATTGATCGTCGACACTTCTTGAATTTATAACATATAGATAACATACAAGTGTTTTCCAAGATATATAGACATCTAGGTATGAAATCTCGAGTTGGGCTGCTCGGTACTATCCAAGATGTAGTGACCTAAATAGAAAAAAAAACCTCTGTGTCGCACATGCTGTGACAGTGTTGTTTTTGTTGTGTGGATTTTGACATCACCTTGTGCCAATATGGTTGCGGTTAAGAATTTTGTGACATTACATTTCTTGACAATCTCTTTCAATTGTTAGTCACAAGAAGAAAAGGTGAATTCAAGCTATAAATTGAGAGAAATAGGTGCTCTAGTGACATTGACCGACAATTGAAGGAGGAAGCAATCAACGAGGAAATAACAAAAAGGTGAAGCTCTTGCCCACTCTATGAATCAAGTTGGTGAGATTGAAGGAGGAATTAGTGAAGATATTTCTAATTTTAATGCTGAGAGGGAGGATTGGAGGGAAGAAGAGCCTTAACATCATTGAGTGAGTATTTTGCTTTGTGTTAGGGATAATGGTCTTGGGAATTGGATTAGGTGTCCAGATTAGTAATATTAATAATCTAAGTTTTTTTTTTTGAAAAAATTGCTTAAGTTGATCATTCTTATAAACAATTTATATATTATTTACAAATTATATAAGAAAACATAATAACAGCTATTCTACCTTTAAGGTTTCACCTCATATAACAATTTAGGTTAGTTTGTGGGACTAACCTATGTTACTATTTATTGATCATTGTGTTAGCTAAACAATATGTTATTAGATGCTCTTGAGATAGGGACTTACAACATAAGGGAAGTATACCAACATTAATATAAAACCAACATTGAGCATGATCACCCCAAACCCCAAGTTGATTCCTATAAGATAACATGCATTTGATAGCATATTATACATGAAGAGAAAAATAACATTGCAATTTATACATAGAAGTAAATTTTTACTCACCTAAAAAAATGTATCAAGAAAAGATCCCAAAAGTACGCTTGGCTGAGGTGCTTCTCCTGGATGAGTCTCTATGTAATCAACATAATGATAGCTTAGAAGGGCAACCCGGTGCTTCCACCAGTGCGGAGTCCTGGGAAGGGTCGGACCATATTAGCTCTATTGTACGTAGTCTTTCCTTGCATTTTGTAAGAGGGTTTTGTGATTTGAACTCGTGACCTCAAGGTCACATGACAATAATTTTACCGTTACGTCATAGCTCCCCTTCAATATAATGATAGCTTAGAAATGGCTCAAATATGGCTAATACAGGATAAAAAAATACTAAATCAATAAATCGATCAATTCTCATGATTACTGAATCCAATCTTGATCAATCGAAGAGTAATCAAAATCTATTATGCTATTATTTTAAAAAAAAATACTCCCAAATCCACCAAGTTAATTCCTATAAGCTAGTATATATATAAGTCATTGGGTAACTCAATAATTTAGTTCTTTAAATCCCATTTCACTAATGTGGTATCATTTACATCCCTTTCTAAAAACATTCATAATGATATATTATTCTCTTTCTATGTAGCATATTAATACTTATGATTCAAACACAAAGAAGCAAATTTTTACCCAAATTAAAAAATGTTTCTAGGAAACATCTTAAAAGCTCACATAGTCGGGGTGCTCCTCCTGAATGAATCTCTACATAAACAACATATCTTAGAAAAAAAAAATCCAAATATGTTCTAATACACAATAAAAATACTAAATCTAGAAATCAACCAGTTCCCAAAATCAATGGATCCAATCTTTATCTACCAACACACTCAATTTAAAGAGCGAACATCTTGTATGGATGGCCAACCCTTAAACTCTCAATTTAATGTGTTACTTGAAGTAGAAAAAGAATATATCACTTTAGTGACAGATGAGGTATATTTAAATACAAAACTAGAAACCCATCTTTGGAAACTAAACCCTCTTAGGAAACTATCTACAATTAGGAAGTTAATAAAACTAACTAATAGCTAATATAATTAATAAATATATACTGCTATATATATATATATACAACTAATATGGTATCATATATACAGCTAATATGATATTATATATAAAGTTAATACTCCCTCTTAAGTTGGAACATGGATATTATTCTTGCTCAATTTGTTATAAAGATAATCAATCCGAATTGCATTTAAAGTTTTTGTGAAGATGCCCCCTAGTTGTTTACTAGTCTTCACATATCTTGTAGAAATTAAGTTTTGTTGAATCTTTTTACGAACAAAATGACAATCAATTTTAATATGCTTAGTTCGCTCATAAAACACAGGATTCGATGCAATATGAAGAGTATTTTGATTATCACACCACAATTTTGTTGATATTGAAGCCTTAAATCCTACTTCAGTCAAAAGTTGATATATCTACATTATCTCACACACAGACTGTACCATAGCTCTATACTATGACTTTGCACTGGATCGTGACATAATATTTTACATTTTACTCTTCCAGGAAATTAAATTTCCTCCAACAAAGTTACAATAACTTGAAGTAGATTTTCTATCCATTTTGAAACCTACCGAATTTGCATCTAACAAATATTCAATATGAGTGTGTCCATGATACATCATCCGAGTGTCCCTTTCAAGTAATACAAAATTTGCTCTACCGCTGCCTAATGATGAATTGTTGGAGATGACATAAACTGACTGATAACACTAATCAGATATGCAATATCTAGACGAGTTACAGTAAGATAATTCAACTTTCCAATCAATCTTCGATATCTCTCAAGATATTCGAATAGTTCCCCATCTCCTGTGAAGTGTATGTTCTGGATTATTGGAGTACTACAAGACTTTGACCCCAATTTTCCTATCTCAGTTAATAGGTCAAGGGCATATTTCTCTGAGATAGAAATATATATATTTTTACTCTTTATAACTTCAACGCCTAAGAAATACTTTAGCACCCTTATGTTCTTCGTGTGAAACTGAGTATGAATAAAAGACTTAAAAGGTGAGATTCCTGTAACATCACTTCCAGTGATAATAATATCATCCACATACACAACTAACAGGATGATACCAACTCCTGATTGCTTGTAGAACACAGAATGATCAGATTTGCTTTTCATCATATCAAAATTTTCAATAACCTGATTATATTTTCCAAATCAAGCACGAGGACTTTGTTTCAAACTATACAGGGACTTTCAAAGATGACAAACTTGCCTTGACTCCCCTTGAGTAACAAAACTAGAAGATTGTTCCATATACACTTCTTCCTGAAGATCTATATGAAGAAAAACATTCTTGATATCAAGTTGATGTAAAGACCAATGATGAGTAGCAACCATTGAAATAAATAATCGAATAAATGCCAATTTTATAACAGAAGAAAAAGTGTCAGAATAGTCCACACCATAGGTCTAAGCAAAGCTCTTTGCGATAAGACAGACTTTCAATCTGACAACTGACCCATTCAGGTTGACTTTATCTGTGAACACCCATTTGCATTTAATAGCCAGTTTCCCTGAAAGTAAATCAACCAAGTCCTAAGTGCCATTATTATCTAAAGTATTCATCTCCATCATTGCATTATAACATCTAAGATGAGATATGATTTCACGGGCAGTTTTAGGAATATAAATAGAGTTAAGTGAAACAATAAAAGAACAAGAGGATGACGACAGACCGTTATAAGAAACAAAAGAAGTAGCATAGGTACATTAACGTTTACCTTTGCGTAACGTAATAGGAAGATCATCACTTGGGACTAGATCAGCTGACGGAGATGTAAGATCTGAATCAAGAAGTTGATGCCTAGAGTAGACTTGAATAATAAGAGGCTTGACAGAATCCGATTCCGAGACAAGTGTAAAGGATTTGACAGAATATGCAACAAATCATCCTTCTTCTGACAAGTCGGAATAGATGAAGATTGGAAATAAGATGTATCTTCCATAAAAGTAACATCAATTGAAGGACAATAACACCTATATCCTTTTTGAAGACGAGAGTAACCAAGGAAGATACATTTCAAAGACTTGGGATCTAATTTAGTGATATGCGGACGAACATCTCGAACAAAATGAGTGCTATCAAATATCCTAGGGTTAACAAGAAATAACGACTTATTAGGAAAAAATATTTTGAAAGGGGTTTCATCATAAAGAACAGAGGATGACATGTGGTTAATAAGAAAATATGCTGTAAAAACTACATCAACCTAAAATGCTTTGGGAACATTCATTTGAAATAAAAGAGCTCAGTTTCAAAAAGATATTTGTTTTTACGTTCTGCCACACTATTTTGGGATGAAGTATCAATATAAGAGGGTTCATAAAACATACCATTTTGACCAATATAAGATTGAAATAAATTAGATGTATATTCTTTGGCATTATCACTTCGCAAGGTACGGGTGGACACATCGAACTGAGTTTCAATCTCTGTGCAAAATGCACAAAATAGAGAAAATAATTTAGAATAATTTTCATTAAATATAACCAAGTTACACGAGAATAATCTTCTACAAAAGTAACAAAATACTTAAATTCAAGTTTAGACAAAATAGGACAAGGACCCTAGATATCAAAATGAACTAATTTGAAAGGAAATAGTAGCACGCTTATTTACTCTAGGACTCAAACTAAGATGATGATGTTTTACAAACTGACACGACTCACAATCTAATGAAGATATCTTACTATATTGTAGACAAAATTTCTTGAGCAAAGGGAGAGATGGATAACCCAACCTACAATGAGCCTCAAAAGTAGAAGTGATATTCGAGCAAACAAAAGATTTTGGGAGTGATGTGTCAAGAATGTAGAGGTCTCCAGACTCATGTCCTTTATCAATAATCTTCTTTGTCAAAAGATCCTAAAACAAACAATAATTAAGAAAAAATGAGATGCAATAGTTAAGATTACGAGTTAGTTTATTGAATGAGAGAAAATTAAAGAATAAATTAAGTAAATGTAAGACAAAGGACAGAGGAAGCAAAGGGGTAGTATTGATAGTGCTAGATCCATGAACACAAGATGATGACCCATCAGCTAAAGTATTGGTAGAAGTATTAGCTTTGGACTGGAAAGTAGAAAAGAGACTAGAATTATTTGTTATATGATTCGTGACATCAAAATTAATGACCCATTTGGAGGATGAGGAAACTAGACATGTGTTGTGTTTACCTGAATCAGCAACAACAGTGATAGAGAAAGATGAAGACTTGAGTGATTCCTGATATTTTGAAAACTTGACAAATTGATCTATAGAGATAAGAAATGATTTATCAGAGGTGTCATTGGTGGACGTAAATAGGCTAAGTGTTTTTGTTGATTTTTATACCGAAGCTTTCTACACTCAAACTTTATATGACGCCTTACGACAATAGTTGCACACAATCCATTAGAATTCGATGTTCGAGTTTGAAAGTCCTTTGACCCTCCTCCTTTGTTTGCACTGTGGCTAATTGATCTTCCAGACATATAATTAGTATTGTGACTTATTAAAGCATTATTAAGCGGAACGTGTGTAGTACTTTTGTTTGGAGAACGCGGCTAAATACATCTTATAAAGAGGAAATCTCAGAACCACAGAGAACTTGTGACTTAACAGACTCAAAATAAGGAGATAGGCCAGTGAGGAAGCTCATGATAACCATCTGTTCTTGTTGGTGTTGTTTAACCTTCATATCAGGGATAAAGGGTAGTAACATATTAAACTCCTCATATGTTTTCTTAAACGCCATAAAATAATTGATTAAAGGTTGTTCTTATTTTTCCACACAGTAAAAGGCTTTGCAAACCTTATACATGCGGGAGAGATTTCCTTTTCTAGAGTATAAAAATTTTAAATAATCCATTAGTTGTTTAATAAATTCATAATGCTTGATCAAACTAATTACTTCACTATTAATACAATTTCGAATCTGAAGGAATAAGCGAGCATTCTCTCTAAGCCATGTCTACTTTGAATTCTCTTTAGAAGGATCATTAGTCAAATAACAATCTTTATTAATACTCCATATATAAAGACGAACAAATTTCCTTATATCCAAATAGTTTGAACCATTCAACTTATAGTATGTGATTTTAGACATGACAAGTACCACATCCATCATAATAGAAGACTTATTCTCAGCCATAAAATTTTATCCCAAAGGAAGTCAAATAAGAGAAAAATTCGAAGGAAGACTAAGACGCAACGGCTGATGGGCAGCGAGATGAGCGTGGGGCCACGAGCTCCATAGGTTGGTGCGCATGTGGACAGGTGAAAAACAAGAGGATAGTAGCAGTGAGCATGGAATCCTAATTCGAATCTCTAATACTCTGATACCATGTTACTTGAGGTAGAAAAAGAATATATCATTCTATTGAAAGACGAGATATATTTATATACAAAACTAAAAACCCATCTTAGAAACTAAACCCATCTTAGGAAACTATCTACAATTAGGAAGTTAATAAAACTAATTAATATGTAACATAATTAACAAATATATACTGCCATATATATAACTTGTATTGTATCATATATACAACTAATACAATGAAACCATTTTCATTAACATCACCATTCAAATCTCAAAAGAGGTATTAAATATGAAAAAATTTTACCTAGCAACTTCCAGTCGAGAAAATAAAAGTAGAGGTTCTCAAAAACACTTGGACCAATCTAACTTAAACAAACAACAAGTATTAAGTTTTGAATTAGTGATCATTTACAAACAAGGAAAATGCTCACCAAATTCCTTACCCAAAATCGATTATAATTAGTGTAATTTTGATCTAAAGAAGGCCAACGTTTTGCTTTAACAATCGAAATGGAGGTTGAGGGAGGAAGCTTAGTTGCCAACGTTATAAAGGAGGGCTATTAGCGTTTGCCTACAAAGGGTCACCGCAGAGAAGGGGCAACACGTGCAAGAGTTTAGAGAAAAGGAAAGAAATTAGGGGTTTTGCCTTGGTTGAAGAAGGGAACTATCATTTACTGGCAGCTCTTGTTTGACTCATGTGTGGAAGAGGGAATTAACACGGAAGTCCTATGGAAGATGAAGATGAAGAGAGGGATCAAGAGGAGATAGCTAGGGCTGCTAGTGAGAAGGGAAAAAGATGGCCAATGGCATTAGCTAGTGCTTTGTGCGTGCGACAAGGGTAGGTTAGGACGCCACACTTGTAAAGGAGAATGGAGTGGGGTAAAAGCTTGACGTGGATAGGTGTAGGATCTAAACAAGCAGAGAGAGGAGGGGAAAGAGAAATTTATATACTCTCAAGAAATTTAACTTTTCCATTGACCTAAGCAAAATATAACTTAGCAAGTTCATCTCTAATATAAACTTGTTTTAGTCTTAAATTGGTCAATGTTAGTCCAAATCAAGCTCACTTTAGACTCATCTAACCATAATCTCCATGCCTACTTTCACATCCATATTCTAATTAACCTCAAACAAACCTTCAAAAGCCAATAAGTTAGCTTTATTCATCTTAATTGCTTGTTTAAAATTTCAAACACGAGTAGGAGAATAATCTTTTTATGTTGAGCTTTGATCTTTATTATGCTTATTCCACATTTTAAAATGTCTAGATGAGTCAGCATAAGCTGAATTCACTTTTTTGTTTGTTGACCTACATGTAGTACATTAGTGAATTGAGATATTGGACACAATGGACAAGCCTTATAGTGATGGGCTAACCAACGAGGTTGAGTCTCTCGAGTGCATGTTTGTCTTTCATAAAGCATCTCTTTTGTGCCCCTAATCTCCTTTGTCTGTGAGTTTACAACTGAGACGTGAGTTTATTCTTTGTTTACCTTCATCTCAAGCTCATCCTTTGCCTAAGCCGATGATGCCCAAGTCCTTGCCCTCATTTTGCAACTGCAAGCTGCAAATGAAGAAATGACTTTAGAACGACAAAGCAAAGCAATTGGCTAGGGTTTTTTCACATGTTAGCCTTATCCCTCCTCCCCTCCCTTTTTCTCCTGTTTTTCATCCTCTCCTCTTCCTCCTCGGCGCCTTTGGCACTATCTCACCATTCCTTAATATGACACTATACTGTCTTATTCCATCTAGGGACTGACTCGGTTCAGAACGAGATTTTAAATGTTGGTTTGTCCATCTCAAATTATAGTTCCTTGGACTCATCTACTTTAATATCTTGACCTTCTTGTGATTGTATGGTCCCTTATGAAGTTCTATCAATTTGCTCTAATTATTCAATTCACATTAAAGAATTCACCTATGCCGTTTAACTCTTCCTTTTACGATCCACATTTCAATTTTATCTTAATATGTATATTTTCTATAAAACTCTACTCTTGCTTAATTCCATCTTTTAATAATGGTTTCATTTGAATTTGCTGACACTTCAAATCCTTCTCTAAATTCTATCCACATATTGAAATCCATCTTGAAGTTTCGATTCTGATTATTAGGATTCAAATTTGTCAAACATTGATAGTCTAGTGATTGATTGTTTAATGTCATTTTTTCCTTAGATGTTAGTTTAAATGTCAACACATAAATAAAATGTTAATTAAACTTGTATACGACAAAATATTAATAAATGAAGTGAATCGTAAATGAGTAAGAACTTGAAGTCGAAGTGAGACAAAACTAACATAAAGATATAACATGGTTTGATAATCTCACTCCTAATTCATGACTTATTATATGTTCGGTGCACTAGATAGAAAAAATCCTTAAGTCATCTCTTTAAATGAGGAATAAGGTAAGCCTCTATAAATCGAGGATAGTCTTTAACAAAGATAAGATTTTAATTTTGTTGGTGCAGTAGTCCTAACTTGATTCTGATGACTAAGGCTGTGTTTTAATTTTTAAGCAATATAATTGTTGTTTGGATATGTCATATAAGATTGGTCGGATACTTGATATTGAATGAAATCTAAATGGGTTAAGGTCGACTAAACATTTAGCAAGTGGGTGTCCAACAGGTGTTGGCATTGGGAAAGTCCAATTGGGAATTGACAAGTGATGGAAAGTCCAATGTGTTGGCAATAGAGAAGTCCAATAGGGAGTTGATAATGGAAGGGCAGACGGGTTAAAAAGGATCAGATGTTTGACAAGTGGAAATTTAGACAGGTCAAGGAGTTCCGGACAAGCCACATAGCACTACATGATTTACAATAAAGGAAGTCTAGATAAATCAAGGATTAGATGCTTGTTAAGTGATGAAGTCTTGATAGCTCAAGGCTTAGTGATGCAACATAGTAGGCAAATGAAGTCACGATCATTACCCAAAGGAATGTTACCAAATCTCTCCCAAATAAAAGGAAATTGAAATTGTATTAACTCAAAACTTGTCTATTATATGAGATCTCAACTCATTTTATAATTTAATAACATGACTTATTACAACAACAACAACAACAACAACAACAACAACCAAGCCTTATCCCACTAAGTGGGGTCGGCTATATGGATCCTTTTACGCCAT
>JBBMKF010416557.1:0-13877 GCA_037834155.1 Curcuma caesia
TAAGATGTTTAATTATAACCTAATATCTAGATAATACATGCATAATAAGTTTTATTTATCACATATGAAATCACTGCCATGTTATAGATTTTGTGTTTTTCCGCTGCGAAGTTTTGTGGTTTTCCGTATGTGATTATTAGTATGAATGAATGAAAACAAACTGTAGCGTCCGTCAAGGTCTATGTAAGGGCGGGCGTTACAGATTAGTATCAGAGCTAAAGTCATCTCAGTACACACACATCAAGCCTTCATCCTGCCGCTTCCAAGTAAGTAATAATCCTAAGTTACCTTGCTTTGTATTTTAAATAATAATGTTATGTTTGAATAAAACATATATGTTGGAAGCATGTTCTTAACTTAAAAGAAATAATGCATGTAGGAGGGTAATTAAATCTTACCTTAAGATGTATTTGAATTAAAGAATACAATAATGAATCTTACACTAGCCTGTTATTCTTAGAAATTATGGCTAGAAGGGGTAACCAAACGAATGGGACCGCAAACCAGCCTGATCTGACCCACCTACTTGCTGAACTCCAGCGCCAGATCACTAAGCAGCAGCAAACCATCAATACTTTAATGATAATACTGACTGAGAACAAGAATCAATCCAATTCAGGAGGTCAGAACCGCAATGATAAAAAGAGATGAAACAATTCTAAAGGTGGTTCATCGAGCAAAAAGCCCAAGTATACCTCATGCGCAGAATGTGGAAGATCGCATTCTGGGGAATGTCGCAAAGGTACGAACAAGTGTTTTACCTGTGGAGTAGAAGGGCATAAGGCTCGAGCCTGCCCTACTAAGCTCCAAGCATCACCTCAGCAGCAAGTGCAGGACCAGAAGGCACCTGTACAATTGCATTATATGCAAGCTGCACTAGAAGGTCCTCAATTAAGTCAAGAAAGGTTAGAAGCCCCTCTAGTTACGACGGATGCTAGGGTTTTCTCGCTTACCAAGGAGGATGTGGCGAATGCTTCAACCGTTGTCACAGGTCAGATATTTATTTACAGTCAGTATGCTACTGTATTATTTACTAAGGCAACGCATTCGTTTATTTCTATGTCATATGCTAAGAGAATACGCATACCTCCTCAAGTTTTGGATAATAGATTCTTAACAACCTTGCCTTCGGGAGTGATAATGGCATCTACCCATATGTTGCGTGCTGTACCAATCAGAATCGCAGAAAGAGAACTCTATTGCGATCTGATAGTACTTGACATGCGAGATTATGATGTTATAATGGGTATGGACTTTCTGAGCAAATACGGTGCTTCTATCGAGTGCCGTAAGCGAAGAGTAGTCTTCTAGCCTGAGGCAGAGAGTATGTTTGAATTTATAGGAGAGCTAAAGAGAAGGGCTGGGAAATTTTTATTGGCTCTAAAAGTACAGAAAATGTTAAGTAAGGGATACACTGGGTTTCTTGCTTATGTAGTTAATACAACTCGAATGCCCTAGGTACTCCTTACTAGTGATAAAATGTAGAATAAAAATAATTTTTTAATGTTTAATAAAAAAACTTTAAAATATAGAATAAAATATGTTATAAAAATTAAACAATTATTAAATACTAATGAAAATATTAATTTTTAATCATTATCAATTTCAAGCAACCACAAACACTTCCTAAATTGGATGAACTTTTTGATCTAAAACTCATTCAACCATCTATCTCTTCCAATTTACATGATAAATCCAATAAACTTGGTTGTACTAAATTTATCCCTCATTCTCAATAACAATTTAAACATACATGGTGATTGAGATAAATCTATAACTAACGATCAAGTTGTGACTCAATTCGTATGACGATCGACTATTCTTTATATTAAACATGCATTGACAAAAATCTATAGCCTATTTCCAAATAAAGCTTTACTTTACCAAAATAAGGCCTGAGGCATTGATCTCTTGACTTACTATAGCCATTATTACTTAGCAAGTAAATGCGAACTTGTTCTCACTCACTAAATGGTTAAGGCGTTACGCTCAAAATATAGTAGCTTCCTCCACGAGGCATCCCATCATCCCCTTCTCCATTAATTCGACGACAATGTTTAATCTTATCATGGGCTAATGATAAGATGGAAGGTGACATCATGGGAAATTCGACGATATATAGGCCACAATGGCCTAGGATAGACGAGGGCGAAGGAGGCTACCCACAACGGAGATGATGATGGGAATGGACATGAAGCTCATGCCCAACTCCATGGTGCCAAACTCGAAGAGGTGTGTGGCTTGCCTGCAGAGCGACACACCGTTATGGAGAAACGGTCCGGACGGACCCAAGGTGCGCTTGCTAATGAGTCAACCCCCTATTTTCGTTTTGTTATTTCGATCGATCGATTATTAGCTTGATTGATGTATTTGAGATGATGACATGGTTGATTTGTGTGTGTTGTAGACATTGTGCAATGCGTGCGGATTGAAGTTTAGGAAGGAGGCGATGAAAGTAGACACCAAATTGACGCTCGGTCCACCGGATTATATCTTGAAGTTTAGTGCACGAGGAAGGGAACACAAGCCACAGCCGCCGGCAGAATGATTTAAGAGTATGATTTTGATCATTGATCATATCGATCATCCATCATTTGTGATATTGAAATCATTGGCTTGTCTAAAAAGTAATAATTAAGAAATGAAACTTTTTTGACATGAGAAGATTTGTGTCGTGTTGTGTTATGTCATGACATGCTACTTGAATGAACTTGGTTGGTTGATTGATAAGGGATTCGACCCAAGAACGAGTGATCAATATCTCCTCGGATTGAGAAATTTCTTACCTTGATGAACATCTTGGAGAGTTCTCTCATAACTCCTTTCCATATATATGTTTAAAGAATTTAAGGTGAAGATTAAGATAATCATTGATAATAATTGTTCTCCTTTGCTATGTAAATTGTATATTGCTCTTGGAATTACTTATTTTTGAAAAAGTTCATTCGAATTATTATTACCCATTTAATTTTTTTTTTACATTCTCACTATTATTATTAAACCTTACATGATTATCATATTTAAAATCTTCACATTTTAGGATGAGAGGAACTAAAACAAGCTGAGATGACGTGAAAATCATCCATATCAACAAGCTAAAATTGAAGAGTAAAACACAAATCGCAAGGCAACTTTAGTTAATAATGATTAGGGATGATTACTACCGCCAATTAATGCACTTAAGCATTGCCATTTACGAGAGATAAGCAAGTTACCGGCAACATTGTACATGCACCGTATACGTTTCCCGATTTATCTTGGTGGTTGATGAAAAACTTCTGTAAGACTGGATCAGCCACTCCTAGGAATTGAGTCCATAAGACTGACTAAAATTTATTATTCTTTTTTGTACATGCATGTACTACGAGTACACTGAATAAATAAATTCATGGAAATAAATTGAGATGGTAGTCAACGTCGCCGGGGAAGCGACGATGTTGCTCTGCAACACAATCGCACAGCACCAAAACAAAAGAACAAACTTCTTGGGATTTGATTTGCCTGATGAAAGTGTTTGATTTAGATCAAACACTTTGATTAAAAAGAAGAAAAGAATATCATTGGTTTTTTACTTACAATGTTTTGACAGTGTGTAGGAAAAGGAAAAACATCTTGGAAGATGCCAAATCTATTTTCAGGTCAGGTTTGCACTTGTGAATGGTAAAGGGGGAAGGGGGAGAGAGGAAACAGATCTTGAAATTAAACATGGATTATGATCATTGCTGAAATTTTGTATTGGTTTATGGAGCCAAATCAACCAAAGTAGACGAGGAATTATCATCAAAATGTCACAAACCAGTCTTAAAGCAACAATGTATGACTAAATCATGAAAATTTGTTAGATCAATAGGAACTAGAGGCAGCTTCCATATTTATGTTGCATTCTGGAGCTTACCAAGGAGAATGTTCGCATAACCTTGAAAATGTTTCATTTATCACCGTCTTTTTTGGACTCGTCAGTTTCCTTTGTTGGGGTCTGAAAGAGAGAAATTAGCTTTACTATCATGTGAATCTGAGCTACAAAAAAGAAAAAAAAAAATAAAACCGAGTTCTTGTAGAGAAGTTTAGTGTGGCTAACGAGTTACTTATTAAAAGGTGGCCATGAAACTTGTTCATATGTTAACTCATAGTTCTGTAATAAAGTTCTGAGCCCCCATTCAGGATCTCACTTTCTTGACCAATAAATACAAAATAAAAATAAAACCAAGTTGCAATACAGGAAAGGGATTACTTGCTAAATAGTAAACCAGCCTAAAGAATAAATTCAGAACATTACTTAATATTAACTGGAGATGTTAATAAATAATAAGGTTAATATCCAACTTTATCCTAGGCTGAGTCAATTTTCCATCACAAAACCTCAAATCTTCATTTCGTATATGTAGAAAATTTTAACCTTAATATTTCTTCAATTTGTGGAGTGCATATTGTTTGCCCTATCTTTAGATCCACACTTCTAATAACTACCATTAACGTCAGATACTAAAATGGTTACCCAACAATTTCTTTTGTAAATATCTGTATAAAGATTTGTAAAATTCTAGACTTAAAAAAACTTACCTCTGATCGACCTTCTAAGGATGCCAAGAAATCTTTGAGAGAAGGATCATTAGGGTCAACTCCTGGAAGCTGTGGGAATAAGCTAAGTTATAGTAGCACTCATAGCAAAAGGATCAAAGCACTAGCAGGAAATAAATATTACTGAGGCTACGATGGATGAAACAAATGATGGGTCCTCAAGCACTTTGCTCATATCAGACTGAGAAACTGGATCTTTTGCACTTTCCTGAACAGACATTTGGAGCGCTGCATGGAATGGTACATAATTGAGGTAACAAAAAAATTGTTAAACTGATATGCTCATAATTGTAGACTATCTATTGCCAAGATCAGCCTGATAACAACAATGATCAGACAGATTCTGGCACAATTCCAGCCACTTAGAAAGTACCACAAAAGATAAAGGTTAACCTGTCATAGTTTACATTTGTGAATTGGTTTAAGAACCATCGATCCCTAAAGCATCGTGCCAAGAACCAGGCTATTGCATATCATAGGTTATCCTACAGCTTGTGACAAAAACTGGTTGTAGAGGCTAGGAGATAGATGTAGTTGGCTTTTTAATTCTCCATGCATTACAATTTCAATGCATGATGTTCTGCAAATTCACGATTAACAAACTAACCACGAGCCAGTTCAGGATCTTCAGTTGTAGCATCGGGCATGTCAGTATCAGCTATATCTACATTCTTGTTCTTACCAACATTCATGGATATTGCCAGAGCTTCCTGTAGTAATGCAGCCTCATCGTCCTGATTATATTGAAATTGCATGAACACAGAATTAGTTGCTTTTCTAAGTTCAGGTCAAGTGAGCCAAGAGAGGCATGAGAAATCAAACAGTGCAAAGAAACACCATGAAAGAAATTGCTGTCTGAAGACCCAACTAGTTGATTGTAAACTTAAGTTTCCACCAAACTAAATAACTCAAATGAACTATATCTGAAATTAAAGAATGAAAAAGACACTGGATCCATTTTCCAGAAAATATAGTCCCTAACTCATTTAAATTCGCAGATATAATAACCAACAAGGTTACCTAACTAGCAAATTTTAAGGAATTATTCAGTGTGTATTTTGAACCTGACCCATTTGACACTAATGAGTAAAAAATACTTGCTCCAGTGGATTCATGATGATGGACTACAGACTGAAAAAATAGAGTTTGCACTGACGCAACAAGCAGGCTACTAATAGTTCAAGGTTGGGATGGACAGGGGTAGTATTCTGTAAGATACTTGCACCTACCCAATCTGCTAAAGCCGAATTCAGGTACCTAATAATTGGGTTCTGGTCTGGTTCACATTTGTAACATTAGATTGATAAAATTAGATTTCAGGCAGGTTTGAATTTGCTTAATCTCAGGGGTATTTGCATATGACAACCATTTAAGTTAGATAGCTATGGTTTTGGATATTTATCATATTCACCTAGGGTCATTGAGGGTTCAAATAACAAGCAGCAGGGCAGTTGATCAGATTTGGATCAAAATATGGTTACTCAGGTTGCTGCCATCCCTAGTTCAAGTTTATCCTCAGAAAGAAAAATCAGATAACAAAGTTGCAGTACTTTGGTATTCATCTACCCCCTTCATACCAATGCCAGATATAGACATTTTGGCTATGGACACTCTCATGTATACCTGGCATCCCCATTGTTACAAGTAAACATTTTTTATAAACAGCCGTGTCGGAGCCACACCCATGCTAGATTCTCATACCCAAGTCTGAGAAAAATAGATCACAATGTAAAAAACAATTACATGACATCATATATAAATGGTGCCAACTAAAAGTTTTGCACATCCATCTGGGAATTCCTTGCCAAAGCATAGACCCTTGA
Organism: Curcuma caesia; assembly: GCA_037834155.1. Classification (NCBI taxonomy): domain Eukaryota; kingdom Viridiplantae; phylum Streptophyta; class Magnoliopsida; order Zingiberales; family Zingiberaceae; genus Curcuma; species Curcuma caesia. The sequence continues at coordinate 6,402 of JBBMKF010416557.1, forward strand.
ACAAAATGTCTAAAAATTTCTAAGCTTCTTTCTATATTTCCACATTCCTCGAAAGATAATATGACATTAACAAATTAAAATAGATAATAGAAGAGAATCTTCACAAGTATTTAAGAACATCCATCAAAGATTCTGGAGAAAATAACAAAGGCGAAGCATCTACTCGATTTATTGTAGCACCATAATTTGTTAATTTCAATACAAATAAAATTAGCAAATTAAGAAGCAAACAGAACCTTTCATGAAAGACAAATAAAGTTCAAAAGCCTAACAAGAAAACTAAAGGCTCCAGCAAGTAACAAAAAGGTAATCCCTTGTTAGGCCTCAGCTTTTTACCATCTATTATTTTAGTTATTATTGCAATGTTCATAATCATAATAGAAATTTAGTGAAAGAATGCCATTCCTACAAACATCCTAAGATCCTTTATGACTGAAAAAAAAAAGATTGCCTCTAGAAACAGAAATTAGTTTTTTTGAGTTATCTTGCAAAACATCAATTACAAAACATAAATTTAGGTGTAGAAAAGAACATACAGTTAAATTGTGCCTTTTATCATCAGTAGCAACAGCTGAAGTGTTGCCTGCTTCACTCATAGTTGCATCTTTGGAACTTGAAGCCTGCTCAGCACCTTTTTCCCCTTTAGCAGCATCCTCAGCAGCCTTTTTGGCAGCAGCCTCTTGCCTTGCTCGTTCCTCTTCCATGGAGATCCTCAACGCTAGTGCCAACTCAGGGTCTATATTAGGATCTACACCAAAATCAAATCCAGACATGCCCCCAGCTGTGGCGGCAGCAGCTGAAGCAGCAAAACCACTCCCTCCTTCCCCATCTCCAGTAAAGATGGGTGTGCTGAATATAGGTGATTAGAGTAATTGTAGTTAAGCCATGGATCTAAAAGGTCTGCAATGAATTTCCAAGAAGAACCATCATTACCTGATAAGTACATCAGAAAGAGCACTTGAACCAGGTGGAACAGGAACTATGTGACTGTTATCGTTGTTACTTACAGCAGCTACTAGGGCTGCCAGTTTTTCAGATTTTCCATCCTCCAATTCTCCAAAATCAACCACATCTAAAGCAACACTGCTCTTTTTCAACTTTCTCCCAATTGCCTCCAGTGTTTTTTTGTCATGTTCAATTGGACTGAATCATCCAGCACAAATCAAGAATTTGTATATTAATACAAGTAGCAAGTGGGAGCAAGAGTAAACAAAACTAGTTTGTTCTTACCTTCCAGCAAAAACTATGATTCTCTGACGCTGCTTCTTATTTTGGCGGTGCTTTAGAGCCAAATGAGCCACTTGGACTCCTGCAGTCAAGTTCATTTCACCACCAATTTTCAAACCTACATTTGAACAATGTGAAGGTTCATTCAAAAGATGATGACCAAACAGAGACTGCAGAAATTCTCAAAAATGGATGATACAATTAGTAAACCTGAAGCTTCGTCCAACCATCTTAGCAAACGATCTTGTTAACCTTGACAACTAAATTACTGTTTCAGAATGTGACACCTTGTAGCTAAATTTGAAGGGGCTCATCTATCTCAATTATATGGAATATGGCACCCAGTCACTATGAGCATGAATGAAATGCCACATTCTTTGTGTTACAAGTTGAGAATTTTGTTGGTCTGTTAATTATACACAAGTTATAAATGTAGTGGCAAGCTATATGTTCAGTTCATTTCCATTGGTTACTGCTTTGTAAAAATCTATTAAAATTAAGCATACAAGTAATTGATTTCTTACAGGTGTTTGGAGATATTAAAACTAGTCGACCCAAACCAATTGGTGCAAACTCAAGGCTATCACTCCAATGACCAGCAAAAATTGGTATGACATGGTTCGACCTTGGTAGTCATAGCTCAATGGCTACCTTCTTCCTTATGTGTTCACAAGAAATGCAGTTGACACAGCCCTTTCATCACAAACATGATTGCTCCATTGTTTTTATTTTCTGTCTATGATAACCTAAGGCATGTCCTGTTTAAAATGCTCATCATTTTTTGTTGATCCATTGTTCCTTTTTTCTTTTTATGATAACTTAAAGCTTCTCCTCTATGAATTTTTCATCATTATATTCATCACAAATCAAATCAAGTTTTAAAATCTCAGGATGTGCCCGAGATTCAAACATTGCCTAGAACTATATGATTTAGTTACCATATCGTAGCATGTTGTAAGATTTTAAACTCGGTTACTTCTAAGTATAAATCTGTAAGAAAAAAATACAATATCAATTAGCATATATAATTAGTTAACTCTATATAACTATTTGTAATTAATTATAGTTAAAAGTAGGGTCTGCACAAAGACGCAAAAGAAAGATGATCAAAAGCAAATGAAAACCATACCGTGCATACAAGCCAATATTTTTCCAAGATCGCTGGTTGGTGTCACCAAGACCCGAACCCCTTTCCCCGCCATAGTCAGCAGGCCTACCGTGTTCTCCGGGTTCGACTGTCAAAACAATCATTCCAAGCTCCCAATTTATCGAAATAATCATAAACAGAAAATAGTTACACTTAACCCAAATTTTGAGAACGGCCAAATGAGACATTCGACTAAAGCAACAATTCTGCATGCGGGAGAGAGAAGCAAGAACCTGAGTCTTAGCACCGCATATGAGATTGATGGCGTCCGCTTGCGCCTGAAGTCTTCTAGGCGTGTAGTCCCCATTGCGCATCCACTCGGAGTTGTCGATGCAGATCATGGTGGCCTGTGGAACCGAACTCGACGTTAGCATACAAACCCGAAGCGATCCGGAGAGATCTAGCGAAAAGAGGAGAAAGAGAAGGGACGGACCTCGAGAACCATGGCGGTGCGACGAGAAGCGCGAACGTGATCGGAGGAGTTTGGGCGAGACGGAGGAGGGAGTTTGCGAGGGTCGGGAGAGTTGCTTGGGGGACAATCCACCAACCAGAAGTGGGCCGGACTGGGCCGCATTTAAAGACCTAAACCTTTTCAACCCGATCAAAATTTCCTTTTTTAATTATTTTAATTTGATTTTTATAGTACATTTACCAAATTAAATTAATTTCAATAACTATAGTAGATATTCACCTTATTTACATAATAAAGTTTAAAAATAATAAATTTTATAGAATGATTTTTCCTATTCCTTTCTTCTAATTAATATTGTGGCGTCCCCGGGACAATGATGTCGCGGTAAGACATCCAGGTTATCACCCAGGCACCTGCGGTTCGATATCCAATTACGGCGTATTTGCAAAAATTTTGTTCCAAATCGGAAACGCAATCAAAGGATATTGGGTGTCTAGGCTGACCGTTGCGTGCACTTCCTGATTTATCTTGGCCGGTGAAAAACTTCCATGAGACCGAGTCGGTCAACTCTCATAGATAGTCAATGAGACTAATTAAGATTTATCATTTTTTTTTTTAAGTAATATTGTGGCAACCTTTCCCTCTTATTATTTGTAATTAATAATGCTAATTTCCTTTTTCAAATGATAATTTTCACAGTGCAAAGGTAAAAGACTATAATTAATCAAATACCTATGTATGGATCCTCAAAGGCATCTTAAAAAATACGATAATTATCTCAACCAATGTGTGTGATTTCAAGTAATCATTACAGTTCAAAACCGTTTCATGAACATAATGAAGAGACACAAGTAAACAAAATCCCCAAACAATAACACAGACAATATAGTAGAAAAGCTCATCCAACTACCAAAATTGTTTTCTAGCACAAGTATATTTTTCCCTTCTAAAACCTAAAAAGGTCTCCATCAGACCATCACCTGGAAAATCTCTCCCATTCAGACTTCAGAGGCCATCAGCCGTAGGAGCTTCAGTTTTCGAGCACTGTGTTCTCAGCCTTGTCATCCCTATAATGAAGTTGTAAGAATTTAATTAAAGTTATCAAAAACGAAAGGGAAAACATATCAACCACAAGGAATGTATAAGAATAAACTGGATCTGGATAGATGGGTGCATGAAATGATAGTGTGATACTCAGGAATGGAGCTAGGAATTTTATACAAACAACCACCATGCTATGTTGGAGAACAGGGTTCCTTCTCCAGAGCTCCTCAGGGATCCATCCATCAAAAATAATTATACTCGATAGGTGTTATTACAGACAAAATGTGAAATGAGCTTCTTATCGGCTAATTCTCTCCAATCACACAGCAAATTTACATCACCATATTGTATCTGTTTAGTTTTCCATGCATAGCTTTTCACCACCACACATAACAAAATAGATAGTTAAGGGATATCTAGAGTGATCATAATGAATGACATTTGGTAAGTCTTGCATCAAGATTTGCTGCATTTAAGAATATACTAACATCCAGCATCTAAGGCCAACACACCAGGAGCACTATTGTTCAAAAGATATTAACCATCTCATCACAAGGGATGTTGATCATTGATGTATTAGATCACATACTGGTATATCTTTTGATATATGTATATATAGACAACAATTCCTTCAAGATTTGTTTGGTCGGCTGCAATTGTTGGTTAGACTGCGAAATCACTAGAATTATTGCTATCAAATTTATGGTTCATTTTCCATACAACTCTGTCAAGTGAGGGACTAGTTTTTTCCCCCTACAATTCATATATGAATGACTCAGATACTGCACCCATGCCACAGACAAAATTCTAAGAGACAGCTCTCTATCACAACAACATTCTCATTGATCATGACAAAAAATTTTAGAAGCAGCTCTGTCAGTGTCAGATACCTAGATCCATACATGTACCAGATAAACAAAGCAAGATCCATCAGCAGTGTGACTAGTATGTAAGGTGGATACATAGATCAAAACATGTACCAGATACCCAAACAAGACTCAGAAGCAAAGTGCAACTAGTTTGTAAGGCTAGAAGAAAATGACCAATTACCTACTACACAATCATGTGTCCCAGATCGAAACTAAGAACGAAATCTATAAAAAGTAACGGGATGAGGAATTGATAATCACGCAAAGAGAAAATTTTAGTTTTGACGTAGTTGAGATAAAGGAATTAAGAGTCGGACCTCGTGGGAGAAGAAGCCTCAGTGGTAAGCGGTTTCCTCCAAGCCTTATCGCTATCTGCGCTGCCATTGCTAGTTTCAGGTCCCTTCTTGCCAAAGGAATGACTTTCACGGTGTACATCACGGATCTTCGTGGATTCAAGCTTCTCTTCGATCTCCTTCCAATGTTGTCCCTTTTCGGCCAAAACTTCTTCTCTTGGACGAGCTGCTCCAAAGGGATTCGACGCCTTGCTCTTCTTCTCAGGAGATGCCATGTTCTGCTCACCTTCGACTGGTTTCGAATTCTCTCCATTGGATGGAAGCAAGGAGCGGGGTTGTAACACAAGCCTACGCCTTCCTCCGTTGCGTAGTTCCTCTTCCTTTTTCCACACATCAGGAGCCGCAAAATCCTTCTTCCTTCCCCATGTTTCAGAATCGGCCCGGCCGCTGTTGGATCCCGCCTTGTTGAGCATATCGTAACCGCCCACTATCTCTCTGGATCCACTCAATCCGCCGCCCCTCGGCGGGGCGACGCTTTTGGTTGAGATCCAGCTGTTCGATTCGTCCGCCCTAGAATTCGACTCAAAGGAGACCCTTCCGCCGCCTACCCTCTCCCTCCTTTCCGGCATGGAAGACTTCTTGGCCGCGCCCCAGTCGTCGATCTCGTCGGCGCGGGATGGCTCAAGATCCCGGTTGGATCCGCCGAACCCACCCCTCCTGGGCTCGTCAGAAACCCTAACCGAGCCCCAACGATTGGGGTTGGTCTCTTCCCCGTTCGCCCGGCCGCGGGCGCCGTAAGAGTACCCGAATCCGCGGGAGGAGGAGCGCTCGAGCTCCTCGGCGGAGCGCTCGCGGGGGCCGGTGGGCAGCACGAGGAGCTCTTCCGGGGTGAGCGCGGCGGAAGCAAGGGCGCGGCCACCGGCGCCGTAGGAGACGGGCTTGCCGGTGGTGAACTCGGCGAGGGAGACGGGCTGCGCCTTCTTCTTCTTCTTGGAGGATCTGGAGGCGGCGGCGGCGGCGGCGAGGGATGAGAAGTCGGGTTGTTGCTGCGGCCCCGGCAGCGGGGCGGAGACGTCGATATCGTTGCCGACGGAGGAGGCCGCGTCGTGCTCCTCGGCGTCCAACGCCCACGCGCCAGGCTTCGACCACGCCGACACCGAAGCCGCCATCGTTCTCGTCTCTCTCGCGCGCGAAGCCAACGATCTTCGGCGTTTGCGTCTGTGGACTGATTTCCTTCTCCAAGAATTACATACCTGCCACTACAGCTGGCTCCCTCCACGTGGCACAAGGCCCCTCGCAATTGGGTAAGTTAATCTGACAAAGGATACATTTTCCTTAATATAAAATGTACACATTTAAATTTAATTGATAAGTTAATTCAATAATCCCTGAAAAATCATACAAATGAAACTAATTTATTAAAAAATATATATAATTTTGTGGAAGTTTGGTGGGCTCTTCAGCATAAAGTGGAATCAGCCACTCCAGCGGTCCCACACGGTCAACTTCACGATTATCTGTGAGGAGATTAATCGAGAAACTGCAACTGACCACTACGGAGTCCCATAGTAACTTACTCAATCATACCTCCGAGATAAATTTGGTGGACTCTTCTGTATAAAAAAGGTGGAATCCGCCACCTTAGCGACCCCACACGATCGAGAGGTAAATCGGGAAACTGCAGTTGGTCACGACGCAGGGGGGTGTTGCCTGACTTCGCCAGGATTCGAACCCTTGCCCTCTTCTACAACTCTGCTACGTCGTAACCAACTCAGCTATGCCCCGGGGGCACATAGAATTTCTATCTTTGATTTCATTTGAAGTGGTTTTTATAATATCAATTTAAAATTCTCGTATACAATTATAATAAAAAGATAAAATTCATCACTCCAACGATCTCATACGGTCGACACATTATCTATAAAGAGGTTAATTGAGAAGTTGTAGTTAATTACTGTGAGGAATATATTTTTCTCGACTTCGTCGAAATTTAACTCTTATCGATTATAACAATATCTACTCTGCTGTAGCCAACTCAATCCCTACCCTCGAAAGTAAAAGTCCCATGTACAAGTTTGTATATATGTCATACTTCAGCAACTTCAGTATAAAAGTGGAATTCACCATCCTAGTGGCTCCACACGATCGGTCCCACGACCATTTGTGAGATAGTAACTCAAGAAGTTGTAGTTGACTATGACGGAAGAGGATATTATTTTAACTTTGTCGAGATTTAATCCTTGTCCACTTCAACAATTCTGAAGTGTTGTGCTTTTGAAGATAGGAAATATTTTAAGCTCTTTATTATTTATTTTTTCAAAAGAAACCCTAAAATCAATCGAGGAAGTTATTTTTCGATAATATTTACAATTAGTAACGTTCTTTCAACAGTTGTAGTATTTTATTCAGTATACATATTTTTAACATTTTGTAAAAATAATTTCTAAAACTAATTGGCATGTAAAAGAAAAAGGTGGCTAAGCG
>JBBMKF010416667.1:0-13875 GCA_037834155.1 Curcuma caesia
TCTGCAAACAACATGCACCACGATATTGCAAAAACTACGTTCATAGTTTATTTATTCACTATTATCTTGAGCGATATGATTCTATCTCCCTTTTTAACTACTCCTACAACTTCATCCTTTAATAAACTATCTACATAATATTCACTCCATTTCTTATTTTACTTTTTCCTGTATACCATAACTTAAAATCCGAGTTCTTTATCATCTTTGCCTTCTCACATATCCATTTTGTCTCTTGTATATACAAAATACTAATTCTTTTTCTAGTCATCGTATCTACTAGCTCCATTGTTTTACCGGTGAGGGTTCCTATGTTTCATGTTTCAAATCTTAGAATATTAATTTTCTTATAATATTTGTCTTATCCAACCTATGGTGAGAATTTTTGTCTATTTAACACTATATTCAAGTTCTCATGAAAATGTAGTAGTCCTTGTCGATATGTTACAGTCAGATCCTGCAACGCAAACTCTTGCATATTTATTACCACACTTAAATTTTGAAGATGTAGTGGTCTTTGCCGAGACGTTACAGTCGGACCCTGTAATATGTTCCTTCCGAGCAACAATCGGCATTAGTACAATAGTTAATGGATCCATTCATTGAACCTTTATCTTAGTTTGACGCTGACTGGCAACCTAACGTAACCCTCCTCTTTTATCCGGATTTCCTACCAGCCATGACGGGCTATTCTTCATGGGCTGAGTTCATCTCATTAAAACAATTGCTAAAATAATTAAAATCAATTAAACTGCTTCTGCATCAATTCTTTATGGCTTAGTTTTACTTAATATCTCAATGTTATTGCTGAGTATGTAGATTTTTTTTATCCCTTGTAAATTTCATTAGTCTGTTTTGTATGTTTCATGAAAAGATGAATTTTGTATATATTTGTCGTATAATTTCCTCTGTTTTATAATATGTTTATAAGTTAATTCATGCTTTTTTTATTTGATTAATCTAGGACTCTGTGCAAGTTTTTTATGCATGGAGCTTGCTTAAAGGGGGATCACTGTGAGTTTTCCCATGATTGGCGAGATCAAGCCAACAATGTAACCTTTACTTAATATCTCATCTTGTTGTCCAGATTGAAAATTGTTTCTCCTTTAGTTATACTGAATTGCTTTAGTTTCTAATGTGTGTTTGTTACAGATATGCACCTTTTACCAGAAAGGTGTCTGCTCTTATGGTAGCCGTTGCAGATATGACCATGTAAAAGTTTCTCGTACCCATTCATCAGGCCCATCATTCTCCTTATCACCAAACCCTCATCCTCACTCATCGTCAGGTTCTTATCAAGTCACTCACACTTCTGTAGTTCCGTCAATAAGAGAACATGATTTGGAACCAAGCAAATCCATAGATGTATCAACAATGAATTGGACCCACAAATTTCCTTCTACATCTGTATGCACAAGTAATTTTGAAGCTGCTACTTCATTGAATGATGAGCTTGGAGACCATCCTACCTATTTAACAGATTCTGACCGCCCCATTTGCTCATTTGCTGCCGCTGGTAGATGTCCTTATGGACAAAGTTGCCCTCGCCTCCATGGTGATTTATGTACCATTTGTGGAAAACATTGCTTGCATCCATTCCGTCCTGATGAAAGAGAGGAACATATAAAGATGTGTCAAAAGAATAACAAGCACCTTGAAGCCCTGAAATACAGTCAAGAAATAGAGTGCAGCGTTTGTCTTGACCGAATACACTCTAAACCCAATCCAGCCGAGAGGAAATTTGGGTTGCTTTCAGAGTGTGACCATCCATTTTGTATCTCATGTATACGCAACTGGCGTGGCAATTCTCCAGCATCTGGCATGGATATCAACTCCGCATTAAGGGCCTGTCCTATATGCCGAAAGCTATCATACTTTGTCATCCCTAGTGTCATCTGGTATTCTACAAAGGAGGAAAAGCAGGAGATCGTTGACAGCTACAAAACCAAACTCAAGTATCATTTTTTGTCAATTATCTTAGCTAATTTGTCAAGTCTGCAATATATAATTACCTGTTGCATTAAGTAGATAGGGCAAGATATATAATCTAATTATTTATGTTGGATGCAAAAATAGTCGAATTCTTCTTTTTTGCTGCTTATACTGCTCTTTCCATGTTCAGTATCCTCAATGAAAAGTGTTTATTTCAGGCTAGTATATTGATCTAGTTTAATTGAGTTATTCAAATTCTGACAATTTTGATCTGAAACCTAATAATGAAACCTTGCAGTCCAATTATCAAATTATCAATCGGCTTTGATTGAATGCTGAAGAAAAATCTCTCTTTTATTATTCAGCTACGATTTCAATAAATAAGCCACTCTTATGACTTGTGATTATACTACATGCAGCAACTGCATCATTTGCAGTTTTCTTGAACCACATCTTAGTGTCATTAAGATGATATCAAGAGAATGTATATTTATGCTAGATCACTGACTTGTCTAATTTGTCAGATCAATTGATTGCAAATACTTTGACTTTGGAAATGGTGCATGCCCCTTTGGAACTAGCTGCTTCTACAAGGTTATATGCCACTCCTTAAAGATTCTTTGCGCTGCCATACCATTTCATGCTTAGATATGGGACCTTTAGTTATACTTCTTTCTCAGCCTTTGATTGCAGATATCATTTTACAATTAGACAAGCATATGTGTGTATAAGAGCATCTCCATTCTTCATATTGCTTGACTTATCATGATTATATATGGATTTTGTAGTTTTTCTTTTTTTGCAGTTGTTAATAGTTCATTTTTCCAATCAGACAAACATGTATTTATGCTTACATCTCCTCATACAGAATCGCCCCAATCATGCTACAAATATTGTGAAGAACAGTGCTAAGAATACAGCTTATGAAATTATGTTTCTGGTTAAATAAGTTGAATTCTAAAATAGCGATTGGGAATCAAAATACTACATGCTGGATATATTCTTTTGAATTCACATGAATTAACCTGATCAGTGCACACATACTATTATGTCCTAAAGAACATGCTTGGAATCTCCATTTCTAAGAGTGTCAGAGGTCTTCTTATGTCATGTCCATGATGAAAAAAATATATGTTTGGTGTGGATTGGCATGGATATATTCTCGTGGACTTTGTAGTTAGATTAGTTGAATCAATAATAGTTGATGTGAGGAATAAATGTGGCCATATAAAATGTTGCTTAACATGATCAAAGTGATCCAAATGGTACTAGAAATTGCTAGTGCTCAATGGTTGGAATAGGATAAGGTCCATATGCCCAATTCCAAATGGTTGAAATTCTGGCAAATCATCTTTTCCATCAATAAGTGTGTTGTTATCACCATCAGCAATTATTTTATATTGTCTTGAACTTATTCTTTTAAGAAAAATTGATATCACCAATTTTCTTTATTTGTTCATTATCAATGACTATAAATATCTTTAATTGATCTGTCTTTTGAAAAATTTGAGTTCTCATTTAACAAATGACATTAACCTTCGCAGCATGCGTATAGAGATGGTCGTTTGGAAGAAGTTGTGCTACGCCATCTAGATGCTGAAGATGGAAGTACGGTCATTGCCAAAGATATAAGGTTCTGCAATGATGTCTCATTGTTATTTTTTTCAATTCTATATTGCTAACAAGTGTATTTATAGCTGACTCAATTGGACTACTATTTTATCAGGCTTTCCGACTTCTTCAGCGGACTGCGTCTGTAGGTTCATATCACTTGTGTATAATAAAGCGTAAGCATGGAGACCATTCTATGTCTTCTCATTAGTTAGTGATTCCAGATAGAATCATAATCTAAAATTGATCCATCCATCCTTTTGATGAAATTGCAATGGATTGCTCATCTTTCTCTAATGCTTTGTAACTTTCTTGGTGATGCAGTGAATGATGGCATTGTTGAAATAATATTTGCTTAGTCCATTTTTGCTGCGTTTGTGCTGGTAAATTCCGTTGGAATTAATTTTTCCATCTAACTGCAGGAAACGTACTGTTTCAAGGATATTTGCTGTGCTGGCTCCTCTATATGCGATGAAATGAATTTATCATTCTACTGAGACAATGATATCGAGGTATTCTTCTCTCTGCGCCAGTTTAGTTGTTTCTAGTTTTTCTTCTCCAAATTTATCTCTTGCTGTTTGTACAAAATGCCATTTAAATTGACAGTTGTTTCCATGATTTGCATTTTTTTATATCCAGCGAAATGCCAAGTATTACAAAAGAACTATATGGTTTAGGATTATGTGTTTGCATATAGAGATAAAACTTATAATTTGAGCAAGTTCAACTTTATGCAAATCAAGGTTCGAAATCCCGTTTTCTTATCCGGGTTCATTCGCTGTCTGAATGAGAAATGGTGTTAGCGCTGGTCAGCACCAATCTGTAGGAGGGATCAAAGAGAGGAGAAGAAGAAATGGTGAGATCTTCTCTCCAGCTTAAGCCTCCTATAAAACCCTAGCTTGTGGAAGACCTCCTGTTCTTGTTGCCAACCTACTGCACGCAGAAGTCTCACGGGGTTTATCGATGGGACACTAGCTCATGGAAACCTAAAAGTAGTGTTGCTTTGCAAGATTCATGAGTTGATAATTCCATGTCATTTGTGTTGATGAGTTTCATGTGTCGATCAATTGGCATAATGGTAAATGTGTCAACCTGTGTGGCTAAAAATTTTACACTGAATCAAAGTGATGAAACAACACCTTTCCATGGCTGGTAAGATGCTAACAGTAGAAATACAGGATGCGAGATAAGTGTTCATTATGTCATCCTTCTATCATTTGTACGATCGGTATCAATCAACTTCTCCATCATTGTTCTTTAGCCATGGAGAACTTTGTGACAAATCTACCAGTTTCCATATGTTTATCGCCAAAATAGTCGATAGTCCCATTATCAACAGTCCTGTCTTTCTCAACAACTATACAGATTTCTTAATTTTGTTTTACTATCAACTTGCTAACCTTGCAATAGTAACTTTTTTGCTATTTTCTCTTCAGTGATTAATTACATTCTTTTTTTTTCAAATTCCTCATTACTTTTCCATTTGCCTGTATGTTTCACAGGGAATATTTTCATTGCAGAAATGTTCATCATTCTGGAGGAGGATAAGAAGGCATAATTATTTGTACAAGGAACGCCATTTTGCTTTAGCTTAACTGGTGTTTGACACCTAAAACTATGGCTGTTAATTACAAGATCATAAAAATGAAAATCCAATACAACCACCACCCAAAAACAGAAGCAAATTTATCAATTCTCCATCAATCTGAATCAATGTTTGATGTTTTGAATCATTCTCGTGGCCAAACTTTGTTTATGTTCGATGAAGATGAATGAAGCATTGTTGGAGAGCAGCACAAGAGATGATAAGAACGAGCTGCTCTTCAAAAAAAATTTATTTTGTTGGTTGGATTCGATATTTTACAATATCTGGATGCATTTATCTGCTGTACTTTTTACCCTTCCAACTTTTCTGCAAGTTTGATCAACTGCATTTTGAGTTAGAAATAGAATGGTGGTGATGATATTTTATTATGTAAATAGATAAATTCAATCCCTACTGCAATTTTGAGATTAGTTAAGAAATCAAATCAGTCCAAAACTTTGATTTTTCATTTTGAATTATCACTTTTATTCTCAATGATAATATTCTTCATCACAAGCAACTGCTCGTCGATTTCGAAATTGCAATTGCAGCATGGAGAATTGCATTCAATTACTGAGAATCTGAAGCAAAATTCAACATTATAAAATGACAAAAAAGATCGAAGCAAATAGATTGCTGCGACGAGATCAAGTTTACAACCACTGAGGTACACATGAACGAGAAGGGAGTTGAAAGGAGCGATCGATTCTTGTCTCCGGTATCGGCACTAGGCGCGCTCGCCGCGGATGCGGCGGGCGAGCTGGATGTCCTTGGGCATGATGGTGACGCGCTTGGCGTGGATGGCGCACAGGTTGGTGTCCTCAAAGAGGCCGACGAGGTAGGCCTCGGCGGCCTCCTGGAGAGCGGCGACTGCGGAGCTCTGGAAGCGGAGGTCGGTCTTGAAGTCCTGCGCGATCTCGCGGACCAGGCGCTGGAAGGGAAGCTTCCGGATCAGCAGCTCGGTGCTCTTCTGGTACTTTCGGATCTCACGCAGCGCTACCGTGCCGGGACGGAATCGGTGAGGCTTCTTTACGCCTCCAGTTGCTGGCGCCGACTTCCTCGCCGCTTTCGTCGCCAGCTGCTTCCGCGGTGCTTTCCCGCCGGTGGACTTCCTCGCCGTCTGCTTCGTGCGAGCCATCGCAAAACAAAGTAGAGAGAGAGAGGAAGAATAGGGTTGTTTTAGGGTTTCCAGCCGATCGATGGAATGCGAATCAAGAAGTAGAGGGTGGTGCGTTATATAGAGATGAGCAGGGCGCCATTGGAAGCGGGAACGTGAGAAAAAAACGGAGAGTAGGTACCGTTCGATCTGCAAAATTAACGGTTAAGATTTATTTCAGTAAGAGCACACGGATCGGTGTTCGAAAGAAATAGCCCTTATGGAAACTGCATGTGACGATCACGTGATCGCCTTTGTAAATTAGCATCCAATTTTATTTTATATGATTTTTATTAAAATTAGTTCTAAAAATTATCATCAACTCAATTCCATCAATCAATTATTTTATAAAGTACAGTTAAAATCTCTCACTTAATCATTGATAAACAGCAGTTCTACAATGGTTAGATGGAAATTACAGTTGCTTATTTGATCAAGAACGTCACCTGAAGAACAACACAAATTCTAGTTCGAATGTCGGATCGACAATTTCAACGGAGGACAACGTAAGAAGCACAAACCAAACAATGGCAGACCAAAATCTGAGCCCCCAAACGATCCACTAGTGCTTGCACAGAACTCTACACTTGACGACCCTATCCTGAATGTAGAATCCTGGCATAACCATGATCTTGACATGAACTGCAGTTCTCGTTCCCTTTCGATCTCCCGACACGTCCTGCATGTAAAGCGGATCGAAGTTTTGGCCGTCGACGACTCGCAAGATCGCCAATGGCGGGCTGAACGAGAATGCAAGCTGGTGGAGCAACCAGACGCACTTGGCAGCGACGAAGAAGCATCGGAGTAGTTGCTCCGGCCAAGGTGTTGGCCAATTCAGCAAAGCAGCAATGCTGCTCGTTTTCCTGTCACAGAATCTGCTGAACTCCTCGTCGTAGCACTTGGTCCCCTTCCGCAGCACTTCGTTCCAGCTCAAGTTCCTCATCGCGATGAATGCCGCAAAGTTCGCTTGACGATTTCGCTGCGGATCGAGAAACTTCGGAGATCCATTCCGCTGGAACACACAGTTCTCGAAGTCCTGGTAGAGAGACTGGTTCACGAGGCCTTCGACGTGGTGCAGCAACAATTTGGAATGGCTACTGCTGATCGCCACTCGATGAGGTTGGAGAAGCACGTTCAGTCTCTCCGCCAAATCGCAATCCGTTTCGAGTTGGAGCATCAGCGTCCTGCAAAGTTGATTGACGGAGAGCCTCGACTCGGATAGCAACTGAATGAAGCCTTCCGCCATTGCTGCATGGCTCACGGGCATCGATTTGTTACATTTCGGTATCACTGACAAACTAGGAGTGCTGAAGACCTGCTGTTTCTTGCCAAGCTTTGCCTGCTTCAATGCTTGCTTAAGCTCTTCGCAATGGGCTTCTAGGTCGGCTAGCTTTTGTTGCATATCGCCGATCGAAGATCTCATTTCCGATACTTGATCATCATGTGCAGCGCCCCTCTTCCTGTTGGCCTCATGCACCTCCTTCTTAAGCGACTCAAACGAAAATGATCCCCAGTCATCAACAACTACCCCCATTTCGTCGAATTGCATTGCATCCGGCGAAATCTCTGGCCTGGATTTCGTTTTCGGCCGAGAAAACAACCATGACAGAATGCGCCGTCGTTGCTTCGAGCACCCCCCTGGTTGTGGTTCCGAATCATGCAAAAGGTTCATGTTTTTCAGTTTCCTCGTGTGATTGTGTTCGCTTCCAGATTCTATACTGATGTTGGCAGACCTGCGAGCTGTGTGGATGTCATGCCCTGGGCTGGTTCTGCAAGAATCGAGGGGGGTGTTTAGGATGAGAGAAGCACCCGAAACACCGTTCGAACACGAGATCCTGTTCGAGAAATGCTCATTTCTGAAGCTGTGCTCGCTGCATGGAGTGGAGTAGTGTTCGCTTCTGCCTGCACTCACTGCTTCATCAATCTTCCCCTGTCCGAGCTTGATGGATCTCCATGTTTCCGAAAAGCTTCGGCTTTCGGGACCGACGATGCATCGATAACTCCGCGACGATTCATCTTCGTTACTCTGTCAAACAGAACAAGTGATCCACTGAAACTCTTCAAAGGCATGATAACGTAGAAACTTTGGAACACAACTAAAAGCACAA
The DNA here is from genome assembly GCA_037834155.1 of Curcuma caesia. Classification (NCBI taxonomy): domain Eukaryota; kingdom Viridiplantae; phylum Streptophyta; class Magnoliopsida; order Zingiberales; family Zingiberaceae; genus Curcuma; species Curcuma caesia. The sequence continues at coordinate 8,393 of JBBMKF010416667.1, forward strand.
CAACAAACAGAGTTCATAGTAGATAAATCAATACTACTTGAGAGATCTTTTTCTGAAAGAAAATAGGGGGAAATCGGTGTAAATTAATCCAGATGCGTGCGTTCCTTTGAAGAGGAAATTAGGAAAGAATTAATCTTGATTCGTTCTGAAAAATTTAGGGTTCGAGATTGCTCACGGCCGCGAAGATGGGGTAATCTTCGCCGGCGGAGGGAAGCAGATTGGAACGGCGGAGAAGAGGTGAAGGCGAAACGCCGGCGGCCGGAGCGAGGGCCCCTGGGCTACCAAGTTGGATCCTTTGGACCAGCGACGCATGCAACGACCGCAGCTCCGCGGCCTTAGCCATGGCCGCTTGGATGTCCTCGGTTCGGCGAGAGGAAGCGGCGGACGAAGCCATGGAGCGGGCTCAAACGGGCATGGAGGAGCGGCCGCAATCGTCAAAGAGGAAGCTTCGGAAGAGATGGAGAAGAAATGTGCGGCCGGAGTAGGAGTGGAGGAGGGAAGCCGGCGCTGCTCCGTTTCAGTAGTGTTTGAATGGAGTGCATCGAACGAAGAAGGATAGGAACATGGATTGCTTTAGTTTGTGCATCACGGCCTCTGTGCGCCATGTTATTTTAAGGCTAAACACATGTGTCACTGTTGAGTAGGTGTGGGTCAACCCGATCGAAAGTCGGGTCCGGTCGAAGATCCACAAGGATGCGTCGGAAATGAGCTTCGTAGGATTCCACTCCGACAATCAAGTCAGACCCCGAGAAACGAGAGAACTCACCAGGAGTGTTAGTTATTTGAATAGCCATTTCAGTTATTGTATGAGTGTAACTAACTTACCATGAAACTCTTGCCCAAGGTAAGTTTTCATAAGAAGCCAAAATTTAACCGATGCAATAGAATTCCAAGTTTGCATGCAAAGACAAGCTTAATCACGTTGCCAACGAGCCTTGAATCTGAAAAGACGATTTAGCATTTTGGATTTAGAAGGAGATTTGTCAGGTAACGAAGGCAACAGACAAGTTGGCGCACAAGAGTAGATCACAAGACAAGGCGTGAGAAAGGTAGGAAGTCCTTTTCCAAGCTGTGCTCATTTGTTTGTGGCCTTCACTAACAAATTTAGTGGATCAGACGAAAAGTAATTTTAATCGGAATTAATATAAAAGTGAAAAGTTTTGCAAGACTGCCCTTTCTCCAGAGTGCTTGCTACAGCATTATTCAGTAGGGTAGTTTGTAAGTCCAACTCCCCAACATCCGTTACGAAGTTCATTTGGTAGCCAAAAGGGATTCGATCTTCTCCTCGACATGAGCCTCGTAGTCCTCTAGGCGTTTGGTGACCCCACCATTCTCCCACCGAATGAGTGTAGGAACACCCTTGACCTTGAATCGAGGGTCCACCCTCCATGGATGGCTAGGGTTTCTCCATGTAGGTCTATCTCCAACATATGCTCTCAGAAGTACCACATTGCTATTTGATGCTTCCAGCTTTTTGTATATTACAGGCTCAGCAACATTGCAATCTGTGAAGTGGAAGTTCAGTTCACAAAGCAGCAAGTCTTGCAGAAACATAAAGTTTTACTTGGTAGGTTAGATGAATATTAAGTATACTATTCAGTAAAAAAGAATCACTTGACCATATGTGTCATATAGGTCCTGATGAACCAAGTGGAACAACTAAGTAAAAATCTTTGTTTATTGCACTGAGGACACAAAAATGATCAGACAACCTAAAATGAACCAAGTGGTGGTTCCTGATGACACAAAAATTGACTCTTGACACCCTTGACAAGGATGTCGTCAAGATGGACTGGGACACAGAATGAGACAAACAATTCAGTCCAATGAACCAAAGTTACATAAGCAAAAAAGGGAAAAATACAAAATCAATCTGTGCACAGGATAACCTGCAGATCAAGTTGATAGTAGCCAGTGATTCTTTTGCATTAGAGGTGACATGCTTGTGATTTACCTCTAAGCATGGAGTATCTCCAACAGAAAAGAAATAGATGGAAGACATGTGAATGGCATTAAAAAAGTAGCTTCGGCTGTAGATATAGGTCATTTGAGAATACACCTTAACAATGACCAATTGTTAACGGTGGCAACTGTTGTAGTTACTGGACAGCAAAATGAATTTTGATCAATATCAGCCCTTGGTTTCTTCAAAAACTAACAAAGACCAAATGTAGGCAGAAATTGCACGTGTTTTGCTGAGTGATTACAAACCCTGTTAAGCAAAAATGTCACAGCCTCTAGCACTATGAATCATGACAGTGATGAGCCTTGTTTTTTGTTACTTCTACATGTAGATATAATAGAAAACAACAATACTAACAACAGCTGTGAGTCTCGGATGGCTATTTGGATCCTACCTCCTTAGTGAAAGGTCATAATGTTAGTAACATACAAGCCTCTTAACTTTTTCCTCTTTTTTTTTACATTATAAATATCCTTTCCATACCATCTTTAACTTGTTTGTTATAGAACTTATTGATTGTCTTTGAACTTGTTCATACCACCTTAACATGTTTTCTCACATTTTACCATCTACTGAAGTAACACCTACCTTTTCCCTAACAGTAATAGTTTTTTATATATATTTTTTCTAGTATAAGGCAAACTATAATCAGATACAAATGCACTAAGAGTTTATGCACAAAATCATCTAGAAAGAGAAGCAATAGTGCTGGGAACCACTGTTCTGAAGACAAGTTCAGTATTTGGCAAGAGATTTACAGTAGAAGTTTGGCCATTTTTTGAATAGATTCCATTTTGAATTATTTTATGGGATCAAGTCCTTAGGAGCTGCTATTAGCTTCTGAATAGAATCATGAAGCTCCGTTACCTATCTTCAAATCTCTTTTCACAGCCTCAGCTTTGCCGCTTCTTGGCCATTGATATGGCCAATCAGATTATTAACGATATTCTGATAATCTAAAGACTGGTTCAGCATTCGGCAAGAGATTTACAGTACAAGATTGTCCATTTTGAATAGCTTGCAGTTTGTATTATCATGTGGGACTGAATTCTTGGGAGCTTCTACTTGCTTCTTATTAGAGCCAAGAAACCCATGTCTGTCTCTGAAAATTAACCTATTTCCACACCCTCATCTTTGATGCCTCTAGGTCAATTACTACAGATAATCAGATTATTAAGGATAGTTGCTTCTATCAAGTGGTTTGGAAATTATGGGTTTAGATTCTCTATTCCTATCTAAAGATAGATGGATCTATTAGCCTATACCATCTTACTTGATTCAGAGTGGGAGTCTAGATGGATATATCTCCCCCAAAACCTTTTACATGATCATAGATAGGGTTTCACGATCCAATGGTAATCAATTTTTGTAGAAAGTTTGAGTGCCTTCGTTATCCTCTACCATTAGAAGGTGATGGAAAAATCACGAGAAAAACAATAATAACAACCAAATGGTTCAACGACCCCAAAAAAACCCTTTTTTAAGAATTTCTAACAAGGAACATGAGGCTTTCAACTTCTAGGTGGCCAGTTCTCAGTCGAATCACGAGAACTCATTTTTCTCCTGATTCAGTTCATACAAAATCGCAACGAAGAAGGGAGGAGAGGATGAGCACAAGGCACGCACCAGGGCACCAGCTAAGCTTGGTAGATGGGTCCTTGTCGGCCAAAAAGAGTAGAAACTTGAGCGCGGGTTGGGCTCTCTGCGCGCTGTCAAACCCCTCGAAAACTCGATCGAAATCGGAGAGGACGGCATCCAAGATTTCAAGCGGCATCGATGCCCCCAAACTGGTTCTTCTTCCTCAAAAAATGAGCACGAAAATGGAAAGACAGAGACAAACGGATCTGCACATTTAATTCTAATTTTATCCTCTGATAGCTATTGATTTTTTTTTTCTTTCTTCTACCTTTTACATATAAAAATCTATATTTTTTCTTTTTTTTTATCTGCAACATTTTTCTTTCCTTTTTTAAAGTAATTTAAATTTTAATTTAAACTTTAATTTTAATCGACATAGAAAATCCTCTAAATTTATTTATTTTTATTTTTATTTTTAAAACTAATAAAAATTTTAAAAATATAAAAAGGTTAATAAATAGTTAAAATGTTTTTCCTATTTTTTAATATTTTTTATTTTAAAATTTTAATTATAAATGAATAAAAATTAAAATTAAAATTAATAAGGAGAATGAATTTTACTAATAAAAATATTTAAAAATAAAATAAAAAATCATTTTGATGTTGGATTTTAAAAATCAGTACCACAGTTTAAATACATTATCACTCTGGTATAAATTTCTGAAGATCGACAATATTATTCTGATTATACACTACGGTATTGATTTCTGAAGATTAGCACTATATTATTTTAAAAATTTTAAATCATTTTGAACATTACTAGAGGGCTTTAAAAAGTAAAAGAGAGCTTATTTAGACTCAAATTTATCAAATAAATTCATCGGAATTAGAATAGGTTCGATCAGAACTCTCTAGGTTCATCAATAATTTTTAAATGAAATTCATTAATAGACTTAGACGACTTGAATTTCTGAAATTTTACAATGAGATAGAAGTGTAGAATGTGGAGTGTGTAGAAAGTAGATATGGTGAAAAATCCTGATCCAAAGTCTCCTACACGAAATCCATGCTAATTAGCAAAAAGTCTGAAATTTTTTAAACTTTTTGAGTAACACTAAGAAACATTTATGATAATAATGGAGGACATTTTTCGACTCCCGAGCATTACACAGCACATACAAGAGTTGGAATAGGTCTAATCAAAACTCTCTAGGTTTATCAATACTTTTGGTTGAAATCCATTGATGAACTTAGAGTATTTGAATTTTTAAAGTTTTTTCATGAGATAGAATATGTGAGTGTGTAGGAGGTATATATGGTATTTAATTCTGGTCCTAAGACACGTATGCGAAGTTATGATTGCGTACCAACTAATACAGACTGTGGTACTGATTTTCAAAAACTAACACAATAATGTTGGTTTTAATTACACACTGTGATGTTGATTTTCGAAGACCAACACCACAGTGCTACGAAAATTTCAAATCATTTTGGGTTATGTTGGAAGAACTTTAAAATAGTAAAAGAGAACTTTGGACTCAGATTCTCTAATAAACTTACAGAAGTTGAAATGAATATTTTTAATTTTTAAAAATATCCCATCTTGGTACTAAGACATATGGTTAAAAATAATTTTTTTTTTAATTTTTATTACCTTTCTGTTATATTTTTTAAATTTTTTGTATAGATTTAAAAATAAAAATAAAAATAAATACATTTAGAAGATTATCTACACCGATTAAAATTTAAATAAAAGTTTAATTTAATTTAAATTTGACATCTCAATGATCTCCTAGAATCGATCTCACGGATATAGAGGATGATAAATTCGTATACACAGCAAAAATATAAAAATGATGCCATAGTTTTGCTCCCAAATCTGTATTCACATATATTAAACATACAAGTTTTCCAGTATTTTTCTCTTTAAAATCTGTATCAC
>JBBMKF010416778.1:0-31350 GCA_037834155.1 Curcuma caesia
CTAGCTACAATGTGTCTTCGTGCATGGAACACAATAATACTCCCACTCCATTGCCTTTTTGGTGGCTGAGTCATCCACAAATATCTTCCAAGTTTCTGAGGATTCTCGACCGGTGACTTCAGTTAGAAAATCGACGAAGGCCTAAGCTTTGATAGCAGTTTGAGGCAGATACTAAATATCATATTTACTCAGTTCGGTTGTCCATTTGATGAAGTGTCAGGATTGAGCAAAACCCAACCCAGGCTGTTGTTAGTGAGCACTATGATTGGGTGTGAAAGGAAATAGGGACGTAGCTTCCGAGCCATTAGGGTGAGGGCCAAAGCTAATTTTTGTAAAAAAAATATAACGAGTCTCTACATCCTTTAATAAATGGCTCGTAAAATATACTGGGCATTGTATCTGGTCCTCTTGCTTAACCAGGACCGAGCTAAGGGCATCCTTAAAGGCTGACAAGTAGACCCATAAGGGTTCATGGGGAGTCAGCTTGGCTAGAACGAGCAAATCGGTTAGGTACTACTTCAGCTCGGCAAAGGCCTGCTTACACTTCTCGTCCCAGGAGAACCGAGTAGCTCGGCGCAAGATTTTGAAGAAGGGCAGACTCTTCTCAGCTAAGTGGGAGATAAAGCAGGACAAAGCTATGATCCGTCCTACCAACCTCTGCACTTTCTTGGTACTTCGTGGAGATGCCATATTCTACACTGCTCGAATCTTCTCAGGATTGACTTTGATTCCTCGCTCGGTGATAATGTAGCCCAGGAAATAGTCACTTTTGACGTCGAACACACACTTGCTCGGGTTCAGCTTGAGGCCATATTTTCGGAGCGTGTCAAACGTCTCTTCCATGTCAACTGTGAGCTGCCGGCTCGGACAGACTTGATTAGGATGTTGTCCACGTGGACCTCCATGTCACAGCCAAGTTGATGCGATCCATGAGTCGCTGATAAGTGGCTCTGGCATTTTTCAATCCAAATGGCATGACAGTTTAGTAGAAGTTCCATCAAAAGTGACAAAACTGACTTTCTCTTGATCTTTTCGGGCAAGAGGGATCTAGTGATAGCTTTGGTAAGCGTCCATCATGCATATGAGTTCATAGCCAGACGTATAATCTACTAGCTAATCTATCTGAGGGAGGGGATAGTAATCCTTAAAACATGCCTTATTAAGGTCTCGAAAATCAACACAGTCCCGCCATTTACCACCGGACTTGGGCACCAACACTACATTGGCCAACTAGGCAGGTAATTGTACTCCCCGTATTTGCTCGGCCTTTAACAGCTTGTTGACTTCTTCTCGAATTACTTGGTCTTGGTCAGGCGCGAAGTGCCACCTCTTCTGTCGCACAGGCCGGGCTCTAGGGAGAACATTGAGCCGATGTTCCATTACAGTATGGGCTACGCTGGCAATCTCTAAAGGTGACCAAGTGAAGACGTCATGGTTCCGCATCAGACAGATAGTTAACTGCTCCTTTAGGTCAACAGGCAGGTCGACCGCTACCTGTGTGACTTGGTTGGGCTGCCCGAGCATGATTTGTACTTCTATCTTTTCCTAGTTTGGCCGAGGAAGAGGTCCGTCCTGTACTGAATTGACCTCGACCTTCTGCTTCCTCCATACTGCTCAGAGATCAGTCTAGATCATGTCAATATAGCATTTGCGGGCGATACTTTGGTCTCCGCTGACAGAACCAACCTGATCATAGACCGAGAATTTCAACTTCTGGTGGAAGGTGGACATGATTGCACCAAAGGAACTAAGCGCTGGCCTCCCCAGAATGACATTATAGGAGGATGGGGCGTCTACCACCGTGAAGAGAATGCTATGGGTCCGACGTAGAGGTTCTTCCCCTAGAGACAGAGTGAGCTGGATTTGTCCCCGGGGTCGGACCTCATGCCCTGAGAATCCGAACAAGGAGGTAGCCATGGGTTGCAACTCCTCTTGATCGATCTGTATCCTACTGAAGACATCCTTGTAAAGGATGTTGACCGAGCTGTCGATGTCAACGAATACTCGGGCCACATTATAGTTGGCTATAGTGGCCCGGATCACCAAAGCGTCGTCATGTGGGATGGTGATCCCTTCCAGATCCTGAGGTCCAAAATGAATAGAAGGGCTTCTATCTTGGCCTCAGCTGGTACCAATGTTGTATGTTTCCAACCGCCGCCCATGAGCCTTACGCTGATTTACCTATGATGAGTTATATTATCTCGGTTGTCCCGATGATCTTGGTGAGCCTCGGGACGAGCTTCTTGTTGCAGCATATGCTCATGTCGTTGGTTATCTCGTGGCAGGACTTTATCATGGCCTAGAGGGGATCGCCGCAACACTTCTGACCTACGTCGAGGTAGTAGGTTCGCCCACCTCGGCACCACTCTGCGCTCCTGGTCGTCTCTCCAACCATAGCCCTCCACCATGCGCCGACCGACTTGGGGTTGATATCTCCCTCCTTGTTGTCGCTCCCTTATGACGCGGTTGATTTCTTAAGCTAACTGCCAACAATCTTGCGTGTTATAGGTGGACGACTGATGATATACACAAAAATGGGTCGCCCACACAGACATAGCCGAGTTCATCCTCTCAGCTGGGGCTGGGCCAGTATCAACAGTCTGCACTGCTTGCTCATCTTGGTGTGTGGGGGCATTATTGAGCAATCAGGTCGAAACTTCTCTCTACAGTGGAGGAGAATCGGCCTTTTGTCCGGTAGTGGGGCTATTCTCGAGTCGCTTCACCGAGCAAGCTAAGTTTCCTCCAAGTGAATGTACTTGGCTGTCCTTTCCAATAGCCTCTAGTAACTGGTTGGTGCTTTCTTAACCAAGGACCGAAAAAAGTCTCCATCTAGTAATCCTTGAGTGAAAGCACTCATAAGGATGTCAGAGGGGGTCGAGGGCACATCCTATATGACCTGGTCTAAATGATGAAGATATTCTCGCAAAGTTTCTCGGGGCTTTTGCTTCATCGTGAACAGATTGAGGGGGGTTTTCTAGTATTTCTTACTACTAGTGAATTGGTGCAGAAAAACTTCCTTGAAGGAGTGGTTGGAAGAGGTCGGGAGCCAGTTGAACCAGCATTGCACCAACCCGGAAAGGGTGTTGAGAAAGACTCGACACTTGACCCCGCCCATGTATTGGTGCAGCAGAAAGGCACTCTTGAAGCGACACAAATGGTCTTTTGGGTCGGTTGACCCATTATATTCCCCCAACTGCGGTGGTCGGAAGTGGTAAGCCAGCTCTTGCTCCAAGATCTCGGGGGCGAAGGAGGTTTCGGGCATGTCGACCGAGTGGTTGGCGGGGGTCTTTCCTTTATGCTCCTCCTACAATCCATCTTCAGCTCGGGATCAACGTGAATCTTCTTCTGTGGGTCCCATTTCCCGATTAGTGGAGCCCATAGGCAGCATGATTTCATCTAATGGCGATGACCTTTAGTCTCTGAGCGGAGCATCAGTTGCAAGCATTGGAGGCGACGGGGGTGGAGCATGCCGCAGGGCTGCCTGCACAGCCTGGTGAATGAGCTGGTTAAGATCTTCTCGCGTCAATATGATGATCTCCTCATGGTTCCTTTCTTTAACGGGATCCCGGTTGTCGGTGGTGCGTTTGGTGTTGACCATCGTGATGTCTAGCTCAGAGTTTTCCACAGACGGTGCCAATTTATTCCGGTTGGATGCCATGGACGGTCAAGCCACCAGTCAAGGATATGCCACCTCACTCATCGTCGATCCCACCGGCTAAAGAACTTGTGAAGGAAAGTTGAACGACCAGATTAGCTAGGTGTTGGGGATTCCTGCAGGCCACTCAGACGCTCAAGTCAGTAAAGAGAAAAAATGAAGAAGACGAAGTATGTGAAGTAGCTGAAATCCAGAAAGATGAGAGAACCTCTTTCATACCTACGGGAGAGCTTATATACTCACCAAAAGGAATGTTCCAGCTGACACGAGGGCAGGTCGCTATTGTGCCTGAGGGGACAAATTTTGTGAGTTGCTGACAAGTGAGCTGATAGTATAGTGTCTAGGGGGCTGAGTCTGTAAACCTCATAACCGCCCTATGGTTCAGTCGTGCGGATTATTCTAGATTTTTAGCCATAGGTAGAGACATAAAGGGATCTCTGGAATCAGGCCTGATAACCTAGTAAACGTCTTGATCCTTTGGCAGATCTCGCATGCTTGATTACTTTCGTTATCTTCTAGTGTTGAGAGAGAACAAGATAGAGTCAGGCAGGGTGATCGAGCCTAAGGCCGAGAGATCGAGGCCAAGAGCGAGGCTGAGTTGGTTGAGAGCATGGTTGAGTGGCCGAGATGGTTGATGTCAGATTGGGAGAGAGCGTGGCTGAGAGGCCGAGATGGTCGAGGTTGGACTGACCTAGAGCGTGGCCAGAGGCTGAGAGTGGGCCAAGTGGTCGAGCCGATTGAGAGCGTGGCTAAGAGGCTGAGAGTAATTAAGACATGGCCAAGAGGCTGAGAGCGGGCCGAGAGGCCAAGACGTGGCCGAGAGGCCGAGAGCGGACTGAGAGGTCGAGAGCAGACCGAGAGGCCGAGAGTAGACCGAGAGTGGACCGAGAGGCCGAGAATGGGCCGTGTAGCCGAGCTGAGCGACATTGTGGTTGGGTCAATCAAATGTAGTTTGACCATTGACCTCTTGACTTGCCATGTCAGCTTGACTCTTGATTTTCTTTGCCACATAAGACTAATAAGGATCCACCGTATCACATGGCTTGATTACAAATTTGCAGAAGCCTAATTATGAGCTCGCAACGACCTCCATTTGCAGCCAGACTACTAGCTCGTTGTTGTCGTGAGTGATTCACGACTTGACCACAATTGGCAGTCAGATTGAAACTTGCAATTGTTGATTCCCAACCATAACACGAGTTGTTCCACTAGGTTGTGCGACTCCATTTGTTGTTCTAAGTTTGCAATTCACAGTCAGAGTTCATGTTCGTAGGCTGAAATTTGTAGAGAGGATGAAAACTTCATTTTGCCTCATTTTAAGCGAATAAAAAATCTCAAAAAGTATTTTTTATAATAGACAAACGGAACATAACCCATCCTGGGATTATTTTTACACTAGATAAATATAAAAATTATTTCGAATCTCATGGAATCTACTTTTTTTTCATCAACGCTTCGAATTAAACATGACATTAGTCCACTTCAACAACTATCTGTTAGTAAGTGTTTGATTATAATTTTTTGATTTATCTTTTCATAGATGATCGTAAATCGATGGTATTGGACCGTTTGAGATGACAGATTCCACCAGAGCCTGTCCTAGTTATACAAGGGCCCTGGGCGAAATTATAATTTTTGGGCCCTGGATGAGGAGAACCAGAGAAGCCATGACCAAATTTAATCCTTATACCATTTGATAAAGGGCGAGATTTTAACCTTCCTAAATTTCATAATACAACCAATTTCATCTTTAAAAAAACTCCAAGCTTATTTCTAAATGCAACTAAAACGAATTGTGTAATGAGATTATAACACTAAGAGCCTCCATAAGTTGGGACATCATCCAACTTGATACTAAATTACAACATGAACAAGGGAGTCTTATTTTCTGTTCAAAGAATGCTTAGGGTGTTCATTCAACCACCACCATTTTGTTAGTTAGATTCAACTGCCAAGAGTAGCAAATCTCTATAAACCAGACATTTAATCTCATGCTTTTTAATGTCTATATTGCAGCACGTACTGCAACTTCAGAAACAAGAATCATGAAATCTGGTTCATCAGTGAAAACATTGATATCGCTTCTTGCAAAAGGAAGACAACTTCCTAAAAAAATAAAGAAGCAATCAAGGTCTTCGAGTAAATGGTTTCCAAGGAAGAAGCATCTGCATCCAACTTGAACAATCTTATCTGTTATACTCGGAGCTTAGACTCTTTTCTCGAGGAATCGTTGGAGCGAAACATTTCTAGCAATAGGAAGATCTGTAGTTGAACAATAGAACATAGAGATCAGTAACTAATCATACTAAGTATACTATTATCTTGCATGAGATTCCAATAAAAAATCACAAAGGTAACTCATTTAAAATGTTTTCGTAATGCATTTTTAGAGGCATACTCATCAATGATAGCATCATATTCAATATTTTTCAAAATATTCTTTTCAACGCATAAAATTGCTAATCCATTTAGCTTATCTTGAGTCATTGTAGTCCGTAAATAAGATTTTATTAATTTTAATTTTGAAAAACTTCTTTCGGCAAATGCTACTATTATGAGTATTGTCAATAATATTCTATACGCAATCATCACATTTGGAAATATATCCATCTTTTTTAAAAACTCTAATATTTGAATAGAAGACCATTTTTTATTTGTTTCATAAGATTCACTTGGTAACATTACTTGTAAAACTTGTAATTCTGAAAACATATATTTTGCATTAATATCAAAAGTGTCACCATTTCTTAGAGTATTTTCAAGATTCACACAAGAATTCATCAATTCATCATCATCCAATGAAACTAATTTTGCAACATCATATAGGAACCCAAATATAGAATCAAAATATTGCAACTGTTCAAACCTACTTTTCAATTGCCCAAGAGCAATATCGACCACTAAAATAAAATAATCTACTCGAAAAGATTCTTCCGGTGATTGATTTTCCCTTTCAGTGTTTGCAATCTCATCAAAATGTCTCTTTCTATAAATTTTACGTTTTGTAGAAAATACAGGTTCAATTTCCATATCAGATGCTATTTTTTTTGCATCAATCATAGCAGAAGCAAAACCATTTTCTCTATATTTTTCAAAAAAGGAAACAAGACCAGATAATTGTTTTACAGCAACATCAAGTTGCATATCTTCTGATTGTAATTTTTTACTAACTAAGTTAATTTTATGCAAAATATCATGCCAAATAACAAGGCTTAATATAAATTCAAAACTTGAAAGTTCACTGGATGCTAAATTTTCAGTATCTCTACTTAATTTGTTGTCTTCACTTATTTCTGCTAATTTAAACAAAGCTTCTCTAATTTGGGAAGCTTGAGATAGTATTGTTTTAACTGTTTCAATATGACTTTTCCATCTTGTAGTTGACAACGATTTTAAAGTTAATCCATCAATATATTCAAGCAAAATATTCCATCTTTTTATTGAATTAGAGAACACGATGTACATACATTGACATGCTCCAAAAAATGATTTTGCTTTAGCACAAGAATTTTGTCATGTCACAAATAACTAAGTTAAGAGAATGAAAATCACATGACATGTAAAATGCTCTAGGATTAATATCAAACAATCTCTTTTGCACACCTTGATTTTTGCCTTTCATATTAGATCCATTATCATAACCTTGCTCTCTCACGTTATTAATATCAAGTTCTAAAAATTGTAAAACAACTTGTAATTCATTAAAAAGACTTAAATTAGTTGTATCTCCTATATTTAAAAATTCTAAGAAGTACTCCTCAATTTTAATTAGAGTGTCTGAAACATCTACACATGATAATATGAGAGTCATTTGTTCTTTGTGACTTGCATCCGGTGTACAATATAGAATTATTGAAAAATATTTTGTCTCTTTTATTTTTTTTAATTATTGCATTCTTGACTTTGGAGACTAGCATATATATTAACTCATTTTAAATTGAATTTTATGACTAAGATAATGATAACGAATCTTTTTATCTTGAATAAGTCGAAAATGCTCTTGCATTATTGGATCAAAATCTGCAATCATTTTAAGTAGACTTAAAAAATTATCATTATTATCTTCATAAATTTTGTCATGTGTACCACGAAATGTCAAATTATGTATAGCAAGACATTTGACAACAACAACTATTCTTAGCATAACATGTTTTCAATGTTTTGTATCTTTTTTAATTTGTTCTTGTATATCCTTGTCAATTGTCGATGTTTTCTTTAATCTCATTTGTAGTTCAATAAAAACTCTCAGATTAGTGAAGTGTTCAATACTATTTTCATGTTATTTAAGCTTGTCACATAAATGTTTCCAGTCATTAACTCCTCTGCTAAATTACTTTTAGTATGTATTACTTTAAACAACTTACAATAAATACAAAATACTTTGTCTAACTCCTTTAAGTACATTAATCATTTTCGATCACAAGTCTCACCATTTGATAACATTTGAATATAATAAGTAGGAGAAAAATTATCAAGATTCTTTATCTAAAGGAAATTTAAGAATATCTTCTCTTTTACGATCTCTTTCCACAAATAAATCTCTCATTTTTGTATCAAGATTATCTCAAACTCTTTGATCAAATATGTTCAAATCATATTTTGGCGTCGAACATTGATATTCATTTGTATGGTCATCATCACAATAATTATCAATATCTTTAGCTTTGTTAATTTTAATTTTATCTAAATTATTAAAAATTTTATTCTCTTCGTTCTCATTTTTCTACAATTTTCTTATTTTCATCACTTTTGTTTCTCACAAATTTTTCATTTTCATCATTTTTTGTTTCAACAAAATCTTCATTGCATTTGATTCATTAGTTAAAATTTGAACTAAGTTTTCCGTTGTGTCATGTGATTCTTTACTAAAATATTTATTTAATGAACCTCTTAAGCTTTGGGTTATCTTTTCCTCTTTTTTCTTTTTTTTGTCTTTTTTGATATCCAGATAGTTATTTCATGATGATAGATAATTATGAATAATAAGCAATAAGCAAAGAGCAATAAAACCTAATATGGAGGGGCACTTTCGGGGCGTGTGGAACTGTATAAGCGGTTGTGACCTGTGGGGATCGTTTGCGGCAAAGATCCACAACTTGTGGAATGAACAGAAAAAGGATCTGGTAACGAGATCCACAACTTGTCGAGATCTGGTACTTGTGCTTGACGGAATGAACAAAAAAAGGATCGGCGATTAGGGCTCAAAAACTAGTTGACCGTTCAATTTTTTTTGATGGATAGATGGGCAAAGAATTACAGAGTTGACCGCTCAGTTTTTATTTTTGGATCCGATCGAAGAATACTTTTAATATTCTTTGAGAGACAATAATTAAAAGCTAAGAATATGAAATTTAACTCAAAAATTAGGGCCCTATCAATTTGTGGGCCCTGGGCAGTCGTCTTGGTTGACCTAGCCCAGGGCCGGCCCTGCATGGTATATTCATTTCCGTTGGCCTTCCTGAATCAACTGGGTAATTGACCTAAGCACTGTCAAGCGAATTTATTTTATCATATCGAGTTGCGACCTCAGCACTGTCAAGCGAATTTATTTTATCATATCGAGTTGCCTTTCTTTTGCGTTGGTCTTACTTGAAGAGATTATAATCGCTAATTAAAAATCATAAACCAATATTTGGCTGATCAGTTCACTCTATGTGCACATATACATTGCTTTGCTTCATTCTTTCGCACTTGTATTTTAATTTGCTTCATTCTTTCACACTTGTATTTTGATTTTTTATGCCTGGTGAGAATTAGAATGTTAAGTAACTGTCTTGAGATGGCTCTTCTTAAGGAGTCGGGCTATCTATAATTTGAGTTCTTGTGATGCTATCCTGACCATAAAAGGATAGCAAGCTGCTATATATACTATCTTCTGTTCCGAGAATTCGTTCAAGTCTAATAATGTGAAACTTATTGAGGTTGGAGCATATCCTATTGTTGCAGTCTCTGTGGTAGCAGGTTTCCCTTTCTACTTGATAAAAGCGATATCATGTATCCCAAAGAGAGAAAAGATAAATCAAGTTTAATTGCACTCTTTATTCCTGCACCAGAAACCTAGTCCAGCATTCAGCCACACGATGAAACTGCCCATTAAATATGTTAATATTCCCCCCTCCCCCCCAACTCAATGCAACTATATCAGAGTTTCATGGGAACAAATTTTCTGTTTATTACTTACAACTTACATGTTTACTTTTTCAAGTATAATAAATCTGAGGGAACTATGGGAATCTAAGGAGGAGAGCCAGAATGAGAAATAAGTAAAAATAAAAAAGATGCTAAAGTGATTTATTCCCTTTATTCTTGTATTGCTCTATAATCAATCATAGTTGGCTAAGTAAAAATAAGTATGATTGATTAGTTGGCTAAGTTGCACTCATTTGCTGCAATGGATAAGCAGGACATTGATAGATACAAATTGGACCATCCTAGAACGTTTCACTACCTTAATCAGTCCAGCTGCTTTGCACTTGATGGGGTAGATGAGTCAGAGGAGTACTTAACAACTAGAAGAGCCATGGATGTAGTTGGAATCAGCACTGATGAACAGGTACAATTTATCCTGTTTCGTTCTCAAACATTTTACATCCTTCTATTAAGTAGGTAGTTTATTTTATGTTTCTTTTTCGTGTGTGCTTTATTCAGGATGCAATTTTCAGCGTGGTGGCTGCCATTCTTCACCTTGGAAATATTGAATTTGCCGAAGGAGAAGAACCTGATTCATCTGTACCTAAAGATGATAAATCTTGGTACCATCTAAGAACAGCTGCAGAGCTTTTCATGTAAATCCATTTCTTATCACATGTCCAATTCATTGCACTTATATAATCTGTAAACAAATCTCTTGAGAAGTTAAATAAATTTTTAGGTGTAATGAGAAGGCTCTTGAGGATTCCTTGTGTAAAAGGATTATCATAACTCGTGGTGAGAGCATTACCAAAAATCTAAATCCTGTAGCTGCAACTCTTAGCCGAGATTCTTTGGCAAAGGTTGTCTACTCGCAGTTGTTTGATTGGTCAGTGTCGTTGAATTGCCACAGACTTGTGAACATTTTTTGTTAACTGATACTTGCCTTCCAGGAATTATTTCAAAATATTCAATATTCATTTTGTATGACAGTCTTAGTCACTTTGCTATTTACTTGTGCCTGCAGGCTTGTGAATAAAATCAACTGCTCAATTGGCCAAGATCCTAATTCAAAAATTTTGATTGGGGTGCTGGATATTTATGGATTTGAAAGTTTCAAGACAAACAGGTGCTTAGCTGGTATGCTTTTATATTCATCATTGAAGACACCAAAAAAATCATGTTGTGCATCAAGTTTGGGGCTGGGGGTGCCTCATTAGTTATTATGATCATTCCATTGGTTTTTGTCTTTTCTGTATTCTATAATTCTGAACATGTGACTTTGGCGCAATGGTAAAGTTGCTGCCATGTGACTTTGATGTCATGGATTTGAGTCGCGGAAACAGTCTCTCACAAAAATGCAATGTAAGATTACATACAATTGATCCAATGTAGTTCGACCCTTCTCCGATACTCGTACTAGCGGGAGCTTCGTGCACCAAGCTGCTTTTTTTATAGTTCTGAACATCTATATTCTGCATTAGAAAAGAAGTTTCCAACAAAATTGCTTGTATAACTGGTTTTTATCAAAAGAAAGAAACTTTAGGCAAAGGCTGGAGTACATGTATTTCATTAGCTGAAAAAAGTTGAATTGCTTGAGTCTTGAAACATATGCTTTGCCTACCCCTGTCATTCTTAGGTCTTACTAGTTCCTTTTTTCCTATAAAAGGAGGAAATTGGTAAGGGGGAAAAAAACTTAGGGGAAAAAACTCAGAGAAAAATAATTGCAAAATAATTTTATCTGACTAGTTCCTTGGAGGGAAAGAAACAGGGAGGAAATTAAGTCTTAAAGCATTATTTATCAAAAACATAGAAAAATATTAATGAAAAATATATTTGAAAATAAAAAAAATCATTACTTGGAAAAGTGAGTTTTCCACCTAAATTGAACAGAAACTATATAGAGGAGAACTTGAGGAAGATTTTTTCTGAGTTTTCCTTCATTTCTGCCAAAGGAAATAGAGAAAAGTGTTACTAGGAATTCTTTTTGGTAATTTATTTCCTTTCTAGTTTCCTTCCCTCTTATGAAACACCATAAGAGTCTTGGCCCTAATATTACTGGAATTTATTCTTGATAAGAGATAATAGTTATATGATAGATTATCCTTCCATGGGATGTGTTAAGCATTAACTATTATGTCAGAGTCTAACATATATTACATGTAAGTCTCAACTTATTACACACAAGTCTCTTTTAGTGAATGTTTTACATTGTTATTTCTCAGCTTGATATCAATGTAGGTAAAACTTTAGTGTTTTTTTAAAATCCTTAAGGGGAGGCCACAAGTTTAACATGATAATTCAGTCTTCCTCCACCCAACATTGCTTACTCTCCACATCTCAATTTTCTTTAGTTCCTTCACTCTCTTACATTTCATTTTTTAAATAGCCCCACTAACACTTAATGCCCGTCTCCTCATAAGCTCTTGCCAATCCTCACTTCTCTCCCTCTACTTTCCCCACATATTTATTTTCTTCCCCCTTCCCATGCACTCCCCATTATATATTCTCCATCATCATGGAGTTGATCTTCATGTAGATTGCATCACTCACAATGTGGGCAGTGTCACAGGACGTCTCAATGTGGATGCATGGTGATCTTTAGCACCACCATAATAAGTCAATGATTGGTTCTGTATCTCAGTTGTCGGTGACCTCCACAACTGTATGTTCTAGTTTCGCATTCTTGTCACACATTCTGCCTTGTCACACAACCTTGTCACCATGACAGAAACCTACACCTTTCTTGCCTTCTAGGTCCTACCCTAACACCAAGACAGAAACCTCCTCCTATTCTCCTTGCCTTCTATGTTCTGCCCTCTTCTTCCCCTATCACCCATGCTTCTGATCCATACAGCCTTGTTGCCACCCTGTAAGGTGTTGAGGGGGGAGGAGCAATAACAACTAAGGAGGATGAACTCGTTGCTCAACAAGTCACTGCTACAACTTCTTTGTTAGGAGCTCCATTCCATGTGGGAACTTGCCTCCACATTCAAGTTGGCGCTTGGTGTCACTTGAGATAGGAAATGACTAGTGGCAGATAGGAAGTGACTCTTTATTGTTGTATTGCCAAGTGCAGTATTCGGAGTCATGTATGTGTTCCAACTGATTGACTAATGATTTTAGATTGGGTTAGGTCTACTGTACATCACTTATCTTCTTCTAAGCTTCTTGTACTGATATGATAACAGATATTTTCCAACTTGTTTTATTGCCTTCACTATATCCATGTAGCTTACCTTAAATAGTTAGGATAAACACTGCTTGCCAAGAGCGGTATCTCTTTCTTTCACTCACTATGCAGCCTTTTACATGTATACTATGATGCATATATTTGTTGAAAACGTGCTTTTCTTTAAAATTTATACTTATTCCTGGTTGACTTTATTGGCACAAACACCATCTATTTCTCCTAATGCAGACCTCTTTGATCCTGGAGGATAGATATTGATACAGATGCATGTGGCATATATTCATGTTGGAATGTTGATGCCCTTCTACCTATGAATAGTTGTATTTTTTTCTCTACCTATAAAACAACATGTAGCTAATCATTTACTTATTTACCTCCTGTCTGAGCTTAAGGTCCCTCCATTTGATTCTAACATATTTATCATTTGCAGTTTCGAACAGTTTTGCATCAATCTTACTAATGAAAAACTGCAACAACATTTTAATCAGGTTTGAGCACTAATATTATCATAAAAACTGGATGAAAGTTCCTACTTAATAGTTGTTCTGCTGAGAATGCAACATTTTTATGTCTAGAAGATGATTGTTAATCTGTTTTCTGCTAATGGCAACAGCATGTTTTTAAGATGGAACAAGAAGAATATACAAAAGAAGAAATTGATTGGAGTTATATCGAATTTATTGACAATCAGGATATTCTCGATCTTATTGAGAAGGTATGTAATGAGTTTCAACCTAAGTTAAAGTTTTTTTTGAGCTATAAATCTTTAGGGTTATGACTGGTGAACAAGCTTCTTTTTTACATTTGCAAGATACCAATTCCTCTATATGGATTGCAAAATTCTCCATGGTGGAACTTTGCTATTCTAAATATTTTCTTTCTTTTTCCATTACAAAATTACCCAAGTAAATAAATTGCAAAATCACTGTAAATTGCTTCTGTGTATCTTGTTACATCTTCACTAGTTTAGTTAACAGAGATGAGTTGTAAAGAAAAACAATCTCCTTATTAGTGATGATTATCTGTCATCTCCCATGCTTAACAGTTTATATCTGACATTTCAAATTGTCCTTTAAGTGAATGAAGGATTATGATCCATAATGGTTTTGCTTAGCACTAACTAGAGAGAGCCACTTATCTCTTTGTCAACAATGAACAACAGAAGTTAGTAGAGGCTTTCTAGGAATGTAAAAATTGCTTCTATCTAGAATCTACCCTATACAGTTTGATATCATGATGAAAGGATAATACATCAAAACTATCTTTGAACCATGGCCATGTATAAATGGTATGTTTGTGTCTTGGAGTCACGGTTTAGAATTTCGTTCCGTGCCGGTTGAAACAGTAAAACTTACCGTTTCGCCCATCGTATGACACCGACTTGCGACTGACACTGGTATCGCAAGGTCGTGGAGGCGCCGCGATCTCGCAGCGAACTCCATGAAGTCGTAGAGGCCGCTACGATCCCACGGCGACCACGCTCGTGAGCGCACTAGCGCGTGGGTGGTGATGTAGGAAAAATTACTTAGGTTAAAATTTAAAATTTCAAGTTAATAATTTCTATCAACTCCTAGTTATAAATAGGATAACCTAAATAGGCTTAATTAAACTCTAATAAAACTATCCTATTAATATAATATATATATTATTTATTTTAATTTCAAAAATATATAATAAATTTTTATTTATTTATTTATCATATAAAAGCTTTGCGATTTCATTTTTTTTTTTAACAGTTTTTTAAAATTTAGATTGAATTTTTATTTTTAATTAATATATTTTATATTTAAAAAATATCGAAACTATATTGGCACGGCATAATACGACACTGAAACCGTATCGTTTCGGTCTGGGATCGAAATCATGGCATAGGTTGAGATTTTAAACCATGCTTAGAGTACTATGTGAGCTATGACTTTTTGCCCAGGATATGTGATGATCTAAATATGCACTTCAAAGATCATAGGAATTTTATGGAAAATTATTTTAGTTAACTTTTATAATTGACAAATATGTATTACATGATGATTAATTATTGTAATCAATTTCTAAAATGTCAGAATTGGTCCACCAGATCTGAGTTTTGGACCAGTATATGTGCTAGATAGCATGCTGTAACATGGAACACCATGCCATATTAGATTGTGTACTGGTTTGATTGGATTTACGAGTTGATATCTATTGTCTATTTTCTTTATAGTAAATTAATTTCTTGACATATTAATGAGAGTTTACATAGTTTGTAACAATGACAGGGAAATAGAGAAGACTCCTGTTCTAACTAGCAAATCCTAGGCACACCTGTGTATTTTTATTGTTTTATGTGTGGTTCATAGTTGTACACTCATATGCACTTCGTTTTAAAGTAAATTGAAATTTCAGTATTAAGAGTATATTGTCACCCTTCATTGAACATTTTTCAGAAACCAGGTGGAATAATTGCTCTTCTAGATGAAGCTTGGTATGTATGATAATACCCTTTCAATATTTCTATTTTGTTACATTGCATATTAATATTTTATCAGCAGCTGATGTATGTTCATATTCTTAGTATGTTGCCAAGGTCAACACATGAAACATTTGCTGAGAAGCTGTACCAAACATTTAAGAATCACCAGCGGTTCATCAAACCAAAATTTTCACGCTCTGACTTTACCATCCGTCATTATGCTGGTGATGTAAGTTGAAAATCTCCAAACATTTAAATTCAACTGGATTGATTGAACTTAAGCAGTTTTGTTAACTTCTTTGAAGTGGCAAAAAACTGATTAGTATGCAATAAGTGCATAAATCTGTTGAGCCTAGCTTCAGTTTGAACTATGGTTCATACTCCACAGTCTAGATACGATCTCTTAGTTTCTTCCCCATTTTGAGTAGTTCTTGTGCATGGTCAGGAATGCCATCTTTTCTTAATATCTTTCAGGTTACATATCAAACAGAACTTTTCTTGGATAAGAACAAAGATTATGTTGTTGCTGAACACCAAGAACTCTTGGGTGCTTCAAGGTGTCCCTTTGTTGCAGGTCTTTTCCCACCACTTACAGAGGACTCATCTAAGTCTTCGAAGTTCTCATCAATTGGTTCAAGGTTTAAGGTGAGCTGTCGGCCTTTTCTTTTCCATTTTGCAATTTCTGATGCTAATATGCTGTATATGTACATAACACTTGTGTGCACGTCTTTGCAGCAACAACTTCAAACTTTATTAGAAACTCTAAGCCATACTGAGCCCCACTACGTACGATGTGTAAAGCCCAATAATCTTCTGAAACCAGCAATTTTTGAGAACACTAATGTTCTCCAGCAGCTTCGTTGTGGGGTAATGTTGCATACACTTAGATTATTGCTATGCGTTTGTTTTTGTCTACCTTGTGCACACATTCATTTATCCTGAACTATTATTTACTTGTAAGACCAAGCATTGTAGATGGACCATACTGCTAGATACCCATTTGAGCACTCCTTTTGTTGCGTAAACGAGTTGATATTACTTGGTTTAGCATTCAGCATTTCACTGCCATGAGTTTCAGAAGTTAAAATTGGTACTTGACTAGTTTCTGAAATTTTGGTCTCTATACTGTTGAAAAGAGTCCTGTTTATTCTATCTACATGCTCAGTTCATACCAAATGTCATGCTGAGAGCATGTTGAATTATAGTTGCCAAATCATGATTCAAACAACAACAAGCAAGCCTTATCCTACTAGGTGGGGTCGACTATATGGATCCTTCTACGTCATTGAACTTTATCCCATATTATATCATCATTTATATTTAAATAAAATTTATCTTGTCAAATCATATGATTCATGATTTGATAATTCATCATACGATTCACACCTATTTGACAACCTTATGTTGAAATAGTAGTCATTTTTGTTAGTATAATTTTAGTGTATCAGTTACATGCACAGATGCTTTACTTTCTGTGGCATATAGGGTGTGTTGGAGGCAATCAGAATAAGCTGCGCTGGATACCCCACACGGCGCACATTTGATGAATTTGCAGACCGGTTTGGCATTTTTGCACCAAATTTATTGGATGAGAGGTAGTTGTTATCAATCTCACTGTCTGGAAAATAAGCATCTTGGCTTATAATTGGTTACGCTTTTTTTTCTTTTTCACAGTAGGAATTTTGATGAGGTGACTGTTACTAAGAAATTGTTAGAGAAAGTGGGTCTCAAAGGCTATCAGGTAAATAAAGAAGTTGGCACTGAGAAGCATGATATTGCATTGTCTCCTTGAAAAGTCCAGTTATTTGCAGGTTCATCCAACATCATCCACATGCTCCATACAATTTGTTGCTAACTTTTTACGTTTACATCTGGTGCTTGATTTTGACTGCCTTTGTGCGTTGCTATGGAAATCAATAAACATGAAAGTTTTAACCTACAAGCATGCCTCTGCATCGTTCTCAAGGAGCAAGAGCAAAGTAGGGAAGATGAACAACAAAATTTTTGGGTCAAGTAGTTGGAAAAGGTTATCGTCACTGGAGATATTACCACAAAGATGAAACTAATTTAATTTTTAGGAAAGGAAAATATCCACGATCCACATCACCATACTTTAAAAACAGATTACCAAAAATGCATATATGTTACTACATCCTCTAAATTCCTTATGCAGTTAATAAAAGATTAAGTCATCTTCTAACAGGAGCAATAGTGCAGAATAATAGTCATATTTCAACTCATTTAGCGATATAAAAATTAGATCAAATAGTCGGGACTCATTGCTTGTTATTCTATAATAATATATAATAGTTCAATAGTATGAACATAAGATAGCCATAAACTCTCTGATCTACCTGACTTTCATGAGCTTTGTATGAATTCGAAAGAATTCACAAAGATAAAAAATAAGGGTAAAAATCAGAAGGGCACCCTTAATTATCAAAATCATCAAAAGGGTACCTCTTTTTCAAAAAAAGTTAAAAGGGCGCTCTACTTACCCTTATTCCAATGTTGTTGTAGCAGCTACAACGTGTAAAAATAAATTATTTCAATTTGGTCAAAAAAATCTATACATAGAGCACTTTTATATCAAAAAATTCTTTATCAACTTGATCAAAATTGCTCAAATTTGATTAGAATTACTTCAATATGGTCAAATTCACCATAAAACTGTTGTAACAGTGATTAATTGACTGTTACAACGTTGTAGCAGCCAATTAGTGGCTGCTACAATATTTTTACTGTGAATTTGTTCATGTTGAAGCAATGTTGATCAAGTTTGAGAAAAAAATCTTGACGTAAAAGTTCTCTATGTATAGATTTTTTTAACCAAGTTGAATTAATTTGTTTTTACATGCTGTAACAGCTACACTGTAGCTGGTACAACAATGCTGGAATAAGGGTATCCTTGGTATCAGAAAATGGTGGGGTGTCCTTTTGACTTTTTTATGAAAAGAAGAGCCCTTTTAACAATTCTGATAATCAGGAGCACCTTTTTGATTTTTGCCAAAAAAATATCATTCAAAGAATTTCTCATTGTTTTTTCCTTTTCATTTAGGCTATTATAGTTTCGTATTCCATGTTAAAGTTTTAGTGGTAGACAGGAATGGTAGAAAGATGTAGTCAATGTTTTTGACTTTTTTTTTCAAAATTTCGTTGTCCAAAAAGAGTGTGCAATGGATTTTCCCTATATGTTTTGCTAATTGTATCCGTAGTGGGTAAATTGTGCCCAATTACTTAAACAGTGGAAAGAAATTTTACATTTTGCCAAACTACATATTCTTGCAAAGACTTGCCCAGTTTTAATGCTGACAAAATTTTAATTGTACTATATGGATTTCTAGATAGGCAAAACAAAGGTGTTTCTTCGTGCTGGTCAGATGGCTGAATTAGATGCTCGTAGGAATGAAGTACTTGGACTCTGTGCTAAAAAAATTCAAAGAAAAGTTCGATCCTATTTGGCTCGCAAACATTTCATCTTACTCCAAAAATCAGCTATAGTGTTACAGACTGCATGCAGAGGTAATATCAAGAACAGTGCATTAATTTGGTTGGTTTAGGATATGTTCCCTCTGTATATTTATGCATATTTGATGCCCAGAAGGATAATATTATCATACTAAAAGTAAATTTCATCCTTTGAAGGTTACAATGCACGTCAACATTATGAAAACATGCGTAGGCAAGCTGCTGCCTCAATAATCCAGGCATATTTTCGCATGCATCTTGCAAGGAAAATGTACACCAACAACTGTCTTGCATCTATTACCATTCAATCTGGTTTACGTGGGATGGTTGCTCGTAAAGAATTTCATTATAGGAAGCAGACAAGAGCTGCAATAATTATTCAGGTAGAAGAACATTGTGTTTTACCTGTCAACAAAAATTAACAATAGATTGTTGTATTGGTCTGTTAAAGAAGTGACATTTTTCAGTTCCATGAATCTATCCATATTCACAATTATTTTCTCTAGTTGAATATCGTCCCTAGCATATATATATATATATATATTCATTCATCTATAAAATCAACCTATTGTATTAAGTCCAAATATCCTTTTTTCAGAGTTATTTCCGCAGACACTTAGCGTACTTATGCTATCTGAGGCTTAAGAAAGCGACAATTACGATGCAATGTGCTTGGAGAGGAAGAGTTGCTAGAAGGGAACTACGAAAACTTAAATTGGTATTTTTTCTACTTCAATTATACTTTAAAATGCTCCTATATTATCTCGTAAAGTTTTGTTGTACAATTATGCATTAGATTGTTCCATAAGAAAGCACTTGTATTTTCAAGTAAGGAAAAAGGTTTGCCTGCAAATCTAGCAACCTGATAGTTTACTGAGGAGCTGATTTATGAATCTGTAAAATAGTTGAAAAACCTATCTTTCAAGTTTCAAGTACACAACAATACAACATATCTTGAATAGTTAGCAGTAGCACACTGAAGGCTCATTTGTAATTGAATAGATAAAGAGAAACTAATGTTCAATTATTGTTGTAAGAGTTGAACGGATAAATTTCGAATGTTGCCGTCAAATTTGTATGTTCTCTGGTATTTAGGTTTACTATCGATGAAAAATCACTTATTTGAGCAAACATTTGTGCTTTTACATTTTACTATTTTGTTCATCACCTTATAATTTTTTTCTTGATTTTTAGGCTGCAAAAGAAGCCGGTGCACTCCAAGAAGCTAAAAATAAGTTAGAGAAGCAAGTTGAAGAACTCACATGGAGACTACAGCTGGAGAAACGCATGAGGGTTAGTATGGTGTAAATTTTCAGTATTCTTTATCAAATTTTGAAAAGTGTATGAAGATGGTGTCTGGCTGCCATGCATAACTCATCACGACATGCTAACACTTTATGTGGTCAATAGAGAAATTCCTAAATATATTTTATTGACAAAAAGTGAATATTTTCAATGTAATTTATATTAGAACAAGTATGACTACAGATGTTTAGGTCCTTCTCATACCATTTACTTTCATTTGTAGCTTGACCTGGAGGAAGCAAAGTCTCAAGAAATTTCAAAGTTGCAAGTAGCCTTGCAGGATATGCAACTACAGGTTAAAGAAACAAAAACAATGCTTGCAGCAGAGCAAGAAGCTTCCAAGAAGACTGCAGAAAATGCTTCTTTGGTACATGAAGTCCAAGTTGTTGATACAGATTTGACGAATAAAGTCACAGCTGAAAATGAAAAATTAAAGGTGAGTTAGGTTCCCGTAGTTGATCCCTTATGAATTCTTCACTTGCCTCCTACAAAACAAGTCTAAGCACTAAGAGTAAATAAACTTTAATTACTTCCAGGACAATGCTACTGGTCTATATTTCAAAATCACCTGTACTGGTGATACTTATTTGTACTAGTAGGTCTATATTTCTTTGGATACTGCTTTATATTGTTGTATATACCTACTGCCAACACAAATTTGGGCATTCACAAACTTGGATAAATATTTGTTGCAGTCTCATAATTCTACTATCTATATTTCTATTATGTAATAATATCTTCTTGGTAGATAGAGTTGTTGCCGTATGACCTTGTGGTCACGGATTCGAAAATAGTCTTTTGCAATGTAAGGTAAGATTGCGTATAATAGACCTAATGTAGTCCGATGCTTCCCTAAGACCTCACATTAGCGGGAGCTTCGTGCACCGGACTGCTCTTTTAATAATATCTTCTTGGTATGCTTGGAATAAATAATAGGTATTATCGACAACTAAAACAAAGAGTTATATTTGCACACTTATATTAACATAAAGGAGGATTCAGGAAAGATGTAGAAATGGCAAAATCTCGTGGAGGGGGAGATTGATTGGGTCAAACAGGCGCTTCTTTCCTTTAGCAGTGTAGTGGTGATTACTAAGCTTGGTAAATAATAAAATAGTTTTTTGTTTCACTTGGACATTTGATCAAATTGAGAATTCATTTTAATTAATTTTGGTAATTGTCCTAATTTAGCTGTTGAAGTTTAATAATTATTAATTTTATGGGAATAATTTTAATTTGGTTAAAGTTAATAGGTATCTTTTAGTATGGTAGATGTTTGATTCAGGGGTATTTATTTTCTAGTTAATTGATATTGAGTTTATAAAAGTGATGTCGTGTCTATGTAATATGCAATCTTTGATTAATGAAATTTCCTCTTTGTAATTGTTGTATGTGTTCATGCTTTATTTGTGAGATAGTTATTCATTTGCCTCATCAAATCTTGTCACCAAATTCTTGTCTGGTTCAACTATTTAATATTGGTGTTGCATCAACATTTTAATACTCAGGTAATGTTTAATGGGTGGAACAATTGTTGAGATTGAGGACGAGGAAAGATGAATAACAATTTTTTTGTTGGGTTGGGTTGACTAAAAGATTAAAAAAATAAGTGGAAAATGAGTAGAGGTAGTGATGAGGCCATTTTGTTAAGTATTGACTTGGACCACATGAATCATAGCATGTCAAGATATTGTCCACTTTGAAAAGATAATCACATCTTTTGTAGTTCATCAAAAGGCATCACTCTCTTCAAACTCATAGCTTGAGACTCTACTTCAGTTAAAGTGAGGCCAAAACTCCCTTATTTGTGTGGTTCAATTGTTGGCCTGAACAAGACAATGTCGTGTGCTGTGTCAAACATACCAACACATTGTACTGGAGGCATCAAGGAGGAGAAGGGAAGGAGGTGGAACCTTGGCTCAGGAAACCCTCCTGCGAGGACGATTCAAGCGAAGAGGAGAAGTCTTCTTGTGGCATTAGTGGAACTCTCATGTGAGTAGCAATTGTTGCAGTGGAAAAACCCTCACACGAGAAGTCTTCGCACTGGTGGAACGCTTGAACTGGGAGGACTATCTACTAACAAAGTTCTTACTTGATCTAAAAGCCTAAGGGAAACGTGAGTATCAACATTTGTATAGCTCCAACTGCATAAGCAGCATAGCACAAGAATCAAGAAAATTCCAGAATAGGGCATTTAGTTTGCAAGTATCCTCCAAATAATTCTTCTTGTAAAAATTCATTAGAGTTCTAACACCCACAGCCTGTTTTCATAGGCTTGAAGCAGCAAATTATGGATAGGGAAGCAACATAAATGAAATAAACAAAGTTAAAGCATGATTTGGATTCGTGTTGTGTTAAGTGACATGATTGAAATACTATTCCAGTAACTTATCAAAATGTACAAAGTTAAAGCATGGTTTGAATTCTTGTATTGGGTTGGGTGACATGGTCAAAACTTAAATTAGTGACATTCAATATTGATTGGCACAGACAATTTTTGTCTATCATGCCAAAGAGTATTGTAGTGTCACTTCAGGGAACTGGTAGTTCAAAATTGGGTCATCCTTACCTGTTGTTTCGATTTTTTGAATGATAATGTTAATTAATTAGATTTATCTGTGTTTCCAGGTTAGTTTTGAAAGTAAATCTAGGCAACTCATTTTGGACTCGTGAGAAGTAAGATTTTACTTGTTGTGATCATTTTGGTTAAAAAAATTTGTCAGACTTGTTTTCTTTTCAATTTCCAAACTCTGTTCTAGAAAAGGAAAATTGGAAAGATTGAACTGGAAAATGTTTTAGGAAGCACCCTAAATGTTCAAATTGGACCTTGCAGCAAGCACATATTGATCAAGCATCAGGGTTGGTTAAGCATATTTGATTTAGGGCAAAATATAGTAGAATAAGTTTGTCTAATTTTATGAGTGTATTGTATGCCTTTGATGACCTCTTTGTTTCAATTGAGAATAGCATCTTGTGGGTATTGGAGCCGAGTGCTGATATGCTGTGCTTTGTTTAGTTTTCTTTTTGCTTGCATAATGTTTTTGTATGAATTTCAGGCTTTGGTGAGTTCTCTTGAAACAAAAATTCAAGAAACAGAGCAAAAATTTGAGGAAACAAGTGCCCTAAGTGAGGAGAGGCTAAAGAAAATTCTTGAGGCAGAATCAAATATTGTTGAGTCAGAATCAAAATTAATGCATCTGAAAACATCAATGCGAAGGTTTATATAGTTATTGTCATTTTGTGTCTTTAGCGTGACATTATGATTTGAATTTAAGAATCAAGGTAGAACTCTGAATTTAAGTTCAAACCTTTTTGCCTTTGGAAAAGAAAAGGATTGAACTTAAGTTTAGAGTCGTACCTTGATTCTTAAGCACATTTTCGATTCAAAATGGATTTTGTATTTGAAAAATAAGGTTTGAACTTAAGTCCAGAGTTGTACCTTGATTCTAGACACATTTTCTATTCCACAATGGATTAAGTTTGTATGTTCCTACTGCAGTCTTCAAGAAAAGTTGTCCAATATGGAATCTGAGAATCAAGTACTGCGACAGCAAGCCTTAATGCTTGCATCAGTCAAAAACACACCCTCTACCCCATCGAAACAAGTACTTCTGCACTCTATAATATCTCCACCATATCTTTGCAATTTTTTTTCTCCTGTCATTTTCATTTGCATGTTGTCATTGCTTGCAGAGTATGGACAACCTTTCTCACCAATTTATGGATCATAAGGTCTGCAATAGACCCATGACATTGTTAATCTCTCTTTTGTGACTTCTTCCATGAGTTGACTTGTGTTACTCCTGCATTATTTTTGCAGGACCTACCAAACGCTCCTCCTCCTATTAAACTCATTGCTAAGACTGATTCCAGGCTGAGGAAATCTTATGTTGACAGGACGCATGTAATGGACGTTTTTTTTATCAAGGTTTAATTTATGTTTTTCCTATTCTTTGATAGGTGAATCACCTACTGTGTTTTACTCAGGAGAATGTTGACATACTGATCAAATGTGTGATTCAAAACATTGGTTTTGATGAAGGAAAGCTAGCAGCTGCAGTGACTATATACAAATCTCTTCTTCACTGGAAATTATTTGAAGCAGAGAAAACAAGTGTTTTTGACCGTCTTATTCAGATGATTGGCTGTGCAATTGAGGTTCTTGTTTACTACATAGATTTATGTTTATTTAGTTCCAACTACAACTATAATTGTTGTTACTAGTTGACCTCTTCTTCATTTCGAAAAGGAAACACATGTTGGGATATCCAAAAAACTTGAACAGCCTGGCCTGACAAGTATTGGATTGTCAATATTTGAAAACCTGATCATACTGTTTTTAGTTAAAAATAAATGAAATACATAACTATGAAAATATTTCTAAAAATCTGATTAGGTTAGAAACTCCAGAAACAAATTGACAACAAATTATCCCAGTATGGTAGGCACAGCCTAATTTGGTCTTGGTGAAACTCAAATTTGATTTGCAAAAGAACCTATGAGATCTCTTTGTAATATAAGCTTCTATTATATCTTTTTTTTATTCCTTTCCATTTTCCATGTGCACAATAGACATCTCAGCTGAACCTGGGTTAGATTTCTTAGTAGAATTCAATTGACCCCAGAATCAATTTTCAGCATGGACTAACCAAAATAAAGGAAATTGAGTTGGTCCGATATTAGTTGGTTATTCAATACTGGTTGCTATAAGTCAGTCCATAATCTGGTTTGGCCCAACTTATATTGCATGTACTGTTGAATTATACTGGTATTCTAAAAACCCACAGTATCTTGAATAAAATGTGGCATAAACATATTGTTGTTGGTAATGGTGAATAAGTGCATTTTATCCTTTCACACTAGATTAGTTTTCTTTTTTGTATATATAATTTCTGTATTTATTCTTTATGCTAAACTTTGTGCCCTTTGATCAAGCAGTTAGAACTTTATGTAGGTAAAACCAATTATTCTTGTGATCGACTTTTTGTAGACAATGTTTGGTTGAATAGGCACTTATTCTTGTCACATATGTGCAATACTGAAGATCATTAAACTTATTGCACTGTAATTGATTTTGTCCTGTGGATGGAATATGTTCTTCTGGTGATATTTAAAAGAATTTTAAAGAACCAAAGAATGCTTTTAATTACTTATGCTCAGATAAATTATTTTTAGTTGGATGATCAACTTTGAAGATTAAGTTCTTCGAGCAAAATATATACAGTATTTTGAAGCATCTCAGGTTACAATTTTCTGTAAACTTGGGAAATTTTTGACTGTGCAATTTGAGAGAGAGAAAAAAAAGAGCATAGAATAGGGTCTGGAAAGGATGATCACTTTGGTCGGTTAAGGGCATCAATTTAATTCGTCCAGTCTATAGTCAGAAGCCTATTTCCTTAGTTCTATCAGTTTCAAGTTTTCTTCTTTTCTTGCACTCGGCACTCGACTCGATATCTATATATAGAATTATAGTCAGAAGCCTATTTCATTAGTTCTATCAATTGATAGATATTTATTTCTTGAATCATATATTTTACTTTCTAACTATATGTTGGGTAGAGATCAAACTCAATTAGATGTCTGGTACTCGTTCTTTTTATTAAGTTATTTAGCAGACTAGTTTTAAGTATTGGTCCTTCACTTTTTCAGCAATAGCATAGATCCTTTACTTGTGCAGGTGTATGGCGAAACAAATTTAGATTTTCATATACTTAATGCACTTTTGTTTACCGATCAACTTGTATCAGTATTACTTGTTAAATTCCTTTGCTTTCTTGTCCATTAGCATACACTGGCCAATAAATTATATATCTTTTATTTATAAGAGTCAGATAACTGTTAAATTTCTTGGCACCCTTTTCTTGTACCATCTGACGTTGCTAGTCAGCTATATCTCTTTTATTTTATAAGAATTGCTTAACTATAAGATAAACAAACCTAACAAATGTGTGATGCA
This sequence comes from Curcuma caesia, assembly GCA_037834155.1. Classification (NCBI taxonomy): domain Eukaryota; kingdom Viridiplantae; phylum Streptophyta; class Magnoliopsida; order Zingiberales; family Zingiberaceae; genus Curcuma; species Curcuma caesia. The sequence continues at coordinate 26,156 of JBBMKF010416778.1, forward strand.
GGATGACCAGAGCACTGAACACCTAGCTTATTGGTTGTCAAATTCATCTACTTTGTTATATCTCTTGCAAAAGAGTCTAAAAGCTGCCGGTGCAGCTGGTTCTACACCACGAGGGAAGCCTCCAACACCAACATCATTATTTGGGCGGATGACACAAGTATGCAATTCATCTGGTCTTTTCTTTGATATGCAATTTTGTTGTAAATTACACATAGTTACTGAACGAATTCTTCAGTAAATGTAAAATTCATCAACTTCATTTCTTGTGTAATGTGGTGCAGGGGTTCCGCTCTTCTTCAAACCTTCCTGTGGATGGACTTGCTTTTGTGCGCCAAGTAGAAGCCAAATACCCAGCATTGCTGTTCAAGCAACAGCTCTCAGCTTATGTTGAAAAAATTTTTGGGATCCTTCGTGATAATGCAAAGAAAGAGTTGAGCTCATTAATTTCACAGTGTATACAGGTGAGATGATTTTCATTTGTCTCCGTGGTTGTCCATTCTGTTAAAAATTTTCCAGCCGTTGCTCATCACAAAACTAAAGTTCTTAAATATGGGCAAAATCTACAACTTATGCTCTCAACATCACATGCACGAGTGGATTACACTAGTTGGCCCATGCTCGAAGATTGACAATCTTAGCCAAGAGTGTAATTGTTTCTTTTGAGCAATGAATATCAACATTAGCAAAATTTGTGATTGCACAGGCACTAATTTAATAACCATTCATCATTAGGAAAAATGTATATTTTATTATCTCATATTCTACTTGCCTCTGCAATTCAGTTCTACATAAGTTCCTTGATTGCTTATCTATAATGCCTGTAATTGTTCCACTTGTTCTTTATGCTCTTTCATTACTCAGCTAGTATTACATATATCATGTCCTACGGTACATACAGGTTCAGTCAGTGTTCGCTGCATATGCTTTATGTTTGGAGAGAGGTTTAAATACCAGCCAGACACCAACTTCATCAGACTGGTCTGGCTGGCTTTGCTATAATCAGAGAATATGGAATTCTATACCAACTTGTATCTCTGAATAGCTTCTTTTAGATGGTACTCTTGTCTCTAACAGATCCTACCGGGACATATGACCACTAATGGCACTCCAAGTTATAAACATGCTTGATGGTGTTTTATGACCTTAAGCACTCATTTATTTACTTTGCTGATAACATTTTTTGAAACTGAAGGTAACTAGGACAGTAAGAGCAAAAAGTATGCTGAGAGGGCGTTCATTTGGAAGTAATGCTCAGAACAGCCCATGGCAAAGCATCATTGACAATCTTGATAATCTCCTGGTAGTGTTGCAAGTGAACTATGTAAGGATTGTTTTGTTGTGTATAAATTAGGAACAAATGTTATTCTGGCAATTAGGTTACCTTTGTCTGTATGCTGTATTTTAGGTACCCGAGATTCTTATTCAGAAGTTCTTTGTTCAAGTCTTCTCCTTCATCAATATTCAACTTTTTAATAGGTGAGTCTCTCTCTCTCTCTCTGAATATTGAATTTCAAATTTATTTACACGCCATTTGATTGGAGCATGTTATTATATGTTGTTATAGTCTTCTCTTGCGCCGAGAATGTTGCTCCTTTAGCAACGGAGAATATGTGAAATCTGGTTTGGATGACATGGAATTGTGGTGTAATAAATTAAAACCAGAGGTAATTACTATATATTTATATGCTTTAGCAGGGAGACTCTGTATATACGTCTAATATTTTGGGTTTTCTTAATTGTAGCTTGTTGGATCATCGTGGGATGAACTTAAGCACACCAGACAAACTATTGGTTTCTTGGTAAGTTCATTTCAATACACAGTGGTTTATCAATCTACATGGATAAGTTGTCTCTTAGATATCTGTAAATTCTGTGTACAATTTTCTTGAACGAATCATTAACTAATATCTAATGTCATATCATTCCATTTTATTCTTGAGTGTAATTGTAGTTTGTCCATTGGATCTGATACTGGTGTATATTGACTTGACATAGTTGGTTGTTCCTGTTAACTACACATTTATTTCTCAACGTGGAATTATCCCCAAGAAGATTGCAAAGAAACACTAGTTGACGTAATTCTATTTCTCTACTATTCAATTTAATTTTTGGTGGTTATACTTGCTACTTGATAAGAACCTGAGTAGCTTTTAAGTGAATATTAGTGTCTAGATTCTCAGTGTCCTCAGTAATTCACAATGCCACTTCTAATTGACTATTGTCCATCAGCATAAATCAACTCTGCCCGCTAGTTTGGCATACTGACTGTAGGAATTATGTTAACCTGTAGTGATTTTTTTTTTATGTTAGATCTCTTGACAATCAACTGGCTTACTTCCTTTGCCAGAACGACAACTTAAACTAGAAGTGTGTGGTGGCACTTTATTTCTAGAATCAGATAACATGTTCTCCTATCCAATTTGTGTAACTTTGAGATATTACATATTGCAGAGCACGGCGAGCATCCTGCCTTTTAGTAAAGGGCACGTTCGTTATGTGATTGCAAGTGTTGTTAATTCACTTTCTGAAATATTCCTGTTTTTAGTTTGGAACAAAATAATAATAATACTGTGTTGTCTTCATCTGATGGTTCTTGGTGTCATCTGCAGGTAATATTCCAGAAGTATAGGATTTCATACGATGATTTAGTCACTGATCTCTGCCCGGTAATGCATACTCCTATTTACTCAAACTTATCAGATGTGCATCGAAGTATGAAAGTAGGGCTGTAAATGAGCCAAGTCTAGTCAAATTTTGTGCTGTTCAAGTTTGTTTGATAAGTTAACCAAGCCGAGCCGAGCCTAAAATGAACCAAGCTGTTGAAATGATTGTTCAAGTTTGGCGTGGTTTTTTTTTTATGAGCTTGAGTTTGGTTCGTTTAGATGTTATCGAGCTCTCAATTCAAGCTTGTTTTATTGTTTGAAACTTTTACATTTTAAACTTATTTAGTTGGTTATTGAACTTGATAATACAAACTTGTTTGTTCATTTTGAAAGTTTATTTGTTTATTTAATATATTAATAAGAGTTTTATTTATAAACATAGTTCACGAACGTTGTTCATGAACATTAACAAACTAAACATATATATGTTCAAGCTTGTTTATTTAGTTTAACGAGTTGTTCAAGCTTGTTCATTTAATTGATCTTGCGTATTGAACAAACATAAATAACTCTTACCAAACTAAACACTAAACTTGTTCACGAACACTCGGTTCATTTACTTGCCTATCTGAAAGCATGCGATGCTAACCATTCGAATAATTTTGATAGACAATGTGCCTCCGTTTTATATGCAGGTGCTGACTGTCCAACAGTTGTACAGAATTTGCACCCAGTATTATGATGACAAATACAACAGTCAAAGTGTTTCACCAGCTGTAAGTTCCAATGACTGAATCTTAGCATTCTGCAATGCTTCAGTAAAGGAGAAATTACATTAAAATCCTTCATGTGCTATCCTCTTCCCTTTTCCTGTTAGCACTCTGAATTCCATACAAAAAGTCTTTTAAAACCAATAATTTCTTTCATTCATTCTTCTTCAGGTACTTTCTGACATGACTAGTAAACTAATGGTAAATGATTCCACTAAACCAATGGTAAATGATTCTGCGGACGATGAAGCTACATTTTTGCTGGATGATGATCTGAGGTAGAAACAATGTTATTTAATATATTGTAGTTGTGTTAAAGCTATAGAGCAATTCATTTTAGTTTCATCTCTCTTACTTACTTTTTGCTCATGATACAGCATTCCCTTCTCACTGGATGAAATTTCAACCTCTGTACCTGATAAGGATTTACTCGATGTCAAACCACCTGCGGAACTCCTCCAATATCAAGCATTCCAATTCTTACTAGATTAAAGTTTGGTGATCCGAGCATGCATATACTTTTCAACATGCGAAGGAACATCTCCACGCGACCATTCAAATTCTTTAAGATTCATCACAGATTCGTTAAGTCTGTCAGGCCCATCTGGGGGCTATAGTTTGCATTTCCTTTAGGTTTGTTGATTTAGGAGTGGAAGCAAATTGCTCGTTGAGCTTTGTTCCCTTAGTCGCATGATTTTGGTTCAATTCTTTGTTTGATCCTATGAACATTGCCTTCAACATAGGCAAGAAGTTGTGTTTTAGAGATAAACTTGTGATAGAAATATGTTTTCTCCAGTTGTGTAAAGATTTGATATAAGTGCCAAGGGCAATTGTAGAGCAGTATACTGAATTGGTTTTTTGTAAATCCAGAAGTTATCATTATTGTCAGAGATTATTAAATTTTTATTATATTTATGGCCTCTTTTTTTCCTTTCAAAAAAGCTTCACTTTGGTTAATTTCCTCATCCAATGGCTTATTTAATCAAGTTAAAGTATATGTACTATTATGCCATATATCTTTCAACGAACAAATGTAGGTTGCAGAGAGTGCTATCGAATCAGTCTACTGTACCCTATTTTTATTATATAATTTGTAGTAATTTTCAATAAACAAATTGTTGTAATCTTTGATGAGATGCCATTATGTCTGTGAACAGTCAAATTATTATTGTGCAATTTAGATATCACAGATTACTCTTGTAATGTAGATAATACTGAATATAATAAATCGTTCTTCAAGATTTTGTATTGATTATCTCGACTAAATATTTTTACACCATATTAGATATAGAAATGTTTCTTATGTTGAATAAGAATGATAAAGTTAAATTCCTCTAATTATCATTATTATTATTATTATCATCATCAATTCTATTGAATTTTAGACTAGGCGGCGGCTCTTTTAATAGGCGACCAAATCATCAATATTTGTGTTATGAGCTTGATAAGTTAATTAACTAGTGGACATCCAAACTAATAACAGAAAAATAAAAAAATTGAACACAGACAACGGCGTCGATCAGATGACTACAGACTTTCGGTTGCTTCTCAGCCCCTCAATGGAACACACTCCTTCCTTTCCTCCGGGAGATTCTTTAAAACCCTAACTCTTGCAGTATTTGACAGAAGGGTACGAAATAGAGATGTAGATATATAAAAAGTGGAGTGGAGAGTTTGAGTTGAGAGTGCAAGACATGTCCGACTAGACGAGCCAAGCTAACCAAAACCGATAAATCAAACAAACTGCGCAAACCAAATGATTCGACTAGATCGAGACAATGTCACAATGGACAAGGCAAGTCAAAGAAAACCAAATGACGAG
>JBBMKF010417321.1:0-13866 GCA_037834155.1 Curcuma caesia
CTTTCATTTAAATATCTAGGTGTAACCCAAAACGTCTTGCAGACAAGCTAGGCACAGAAAATGAAGAATCTTGCACTACTTATAACATGCTTAAGGTGAAGCAAACCTTGCTTTTCTTGGTGTCAAAATAAATTGTTCAGATTTCTGATTTTAGGGTTCATAGTTCAATCACAAACACCAGAAGTTCTTTCTCAAATTTGACACTGAGAAAAGATATAGTTCTGAAAACATACATTTGGATGTATGATATCAATTAACAAAATATTTTAGTTCTTCTTTTCTTTGATTCGAACGGGAGCCTTGGTGCAACAGTAAAGTTGTTGCCGTGTGACTTAGAGGCCATAGGTTCGAGTCACGGAAACAACCTCTTATAATACAAGATAAAGTTGCGTACAATAGACCCGATGTGGTCCGATCCTTCCCCGGAACCTCACATTGCCGGGAGCTTTGTGCAACGGGCTACCCTTCTTTTCTTTGATTCAAGCTGTATGGAGTAAGCCTTATTATTTCCTTTTATGTACTCTTAAGAGTTTTATGGTGCATCTCTTACAGGTATCTCGCAACTTATTTCGATGGACAAAGGAGGTGGCTTATGCTGATTATTACGAGAGAGCACTAACGAATGGTGTGTTAAGCATTCAAAGAGGAACAGATCCAGGGGTGATGATTTACATGCTTCCTCAAGGTCCTGGAAAATCAAAGGCAACGAGTTATCATGGTTGGGGCACAAAGTTTGATTCATTTTGGTGTTGTTATGGAACTGGTAATGTAACATTCTATCTCAATCTATGAAACATTTTTTGTTCTTTTACTTAACAACGGTAAAGTTGTTGCCGTGTGACTTGAAGGTCATAGGTTCAAGTCACGCCTCTTCACATGCAAAGTAAGATTGCATACAATAAATCCAATGTGGTCCGATTCTTCCCTGGGACCCCACATTGGTGGGAGTTTCATGTACCGGGCTGCCCTTTTACTTTGCAATAACTGATTATCTTATTTTCAAAAGTTTAGCGCAAGCAGACTACTCTTTGATTTAAAATTGTCTTGAAGATCATAAGATGACTTTTGATGTTTTTCTATATGCAGGAATTGAATCATTTTCGAAACTTGGAGATTCTATTTATTTTGAGGGTAAAGGAACTATACCAAGCCTTTATATTATACAGTATATATCTAGTTCTTTTAGTTGGAGGGCTGCTGGAATTCAACTGAACCAGAAGACAAGACGAGTATACTCCTTTGATCCTTATCTGCAGGTTTCAATTACAACCTTGGCTAATGAGGTACTGCGAGAGCAACCTTTTATCTGTTTCATGAATGATTTTGTCAATTCAAAATTTTGATAATCGCAGAGTTTGCTCTCACATATCACTCTCGTTCTTGGCAGTTATCCATCATCTAATTTGATGTATGTTAACGATGAAAATTAATCTAAGTAAACTGGTAATATCAATATTGTCTAAATAGGACCCACTACTATCAGAAAAGAATCAAAATCTTCCTTTTCATATTTGTGCTCGTAGTGCATCATAAAGCCATCCATCAATGATTGTTTTGTGTCCCATATGCAGTCAAGTCTGACTTCAACGTTGAAATTGAGGATACCATCTTGGACATCCTTATCTGGTGCAAAAGTGCTTCTAAATGATGCAAATCTACAGCTAACTCCTGGTATGATGTATTCCATTTATTTGTCTGAGTTAAGACAGTTCGTGGATATTTCTGTTTGGTTAGGAATTTGTGCCAATCACCAAGCAACTGTATGGTATTAAAGCCACCAGTCATGCTCCTATATAATGCAATTCCATTTATTGGTCTGATAGATGGTTAATGAATATTTTTCAAAGGAATTGTTATCACTCCTCTTTGCTCGTTTCCTTGTCACACATTCTAACATACATCAATGACAACCTTTTGTTTTACCTATTGTAAGATCCTAGATAAAATGAATATTTTCGGTGTTGAAGCTAATACTAGTGTATTTTCTCAGAAAACTTCCTGTCTATTACAAGGAATTGGACTTCAAATGACAATTTGACCCTTGTGTTGCCTCTCTTATTAAGGACGGAATCCATCAAAGGTCGTAAGTGTGTTAGATCATTCCCTTCATTAATTATTCTTTAATCCTTCCTTGCAACTTAATGCTAAAATCCGAATCAAAGCAATTGAATCCTTAAGTCATTTGACTTGACACTTGGTTTATAACCCTGGCAGATGACCGACCCGAGTATGCTTCCCTGCAGGCAATTCTTTTTGGTCCATACCTTCTTGCAGGCTTGACAACCGGTGACTGGAATATAAAGACCGGAAATTCTAGCTCCATCTCGGATTGGATAACTGCCATTCCAACTTCATATAATTCACAACTTGTATCCCTTGTGCTAGAGTCCAACAGCAAGACCTTCGTCTTCTCGAACTCCAACGGTTCCTTGACAATGGAGGAGTGGCCTGCTGAAGGAACCAACTCTGCAATACATGCAACGTTCAGAGCTTCAAAAGGCTGCCATGTCATAGCCTGCAAGAAGACTGCCCAGAGTTCTGTGATGCTAGAACCATTTGATCTTCCAGGGATGGTAGTGATACATCAAGGCCCTAGCAATGACCTTGCACTTTCAACAACAACTAGCCCAGACAGTTTATTCAATATCATCCAAGGATTGGATGGGAACCAGGATAGAGTGTCCTTGGAGTCCAACAGTCTGCAAGGGTGCTTTTTGTCTGCCAGAATTGGTAATACAGCAGGAAGCGCAGTTCGGTTGGAATGCGTGTCTGATTCAGATCCAGACATGTCGTTCAGGCAGGCAGCAAGCTTCACTCCGATCACAGGGTTGAGGGAATACCATCCGATTAGCTTCATGGCAAAGGGAGTTAGGAGGAACTTCGTGTTAGAGCCTTTGCTAAACCTGAAAGATGAGACGTATAGTGTCTATTTCGACATTGTAACTTGAGATTCAACCTCTGTTTTAGCTAAATGAAGCTTAGCAGAGCCGCATTGGTGCTCATGCAAATCTGTGTTATTTGTGCCTTAAAAGTCGCTTCCAAACAGATTGTGTTTGGGTCCTGAGAGGTGACTGTGGACAATTGTTTGGCCAAATAAAAAAGAAAGTTAAGTTATTTGTTGACAGAGTAGTCACTGATGTGATGTAGGTGCCTGTTTGTTCGGGGAAAAGTTTGATCTTCGTTGTTGGCGATAGCTTATTAGCTTATGTATGATCACCTGCGATTGCTTTTGATCTGGGATGCTTGGATCAACGGTAGGAAAAACGACTAGCAATTCAGGTTAACTTCGGCTCGAGCTTAATGGTCCAGCTTGGTACTTCTGTACGCTTCTAGCTGGTAATACATTGGCCATCATGAGTACATGATATGATTAAAGTCAGTTTAAGATTTTATAAATTCACATTTAAGATAAGTCTATTTGGATTTAATCATCTATTTATAAATTAATTCATTTATAAGTCTATAAACATTTAATGAATTATTTAATATTATAATCTTATAAATATATATTCAATAGATGCATAAATATCTTATCATTTGATTTCTTGACACATTTAATTATATCATCTGTATCTTATGATTAAATCATTTATAATATATTATAAATTTATATATTTTAATCATTTATAACATAAATATCTTAAATCATTTGTATCTTATATCATTTATAACTCTATTTAATCTGTTGAATTAAACATATTATAAATTTATAGATTTAATATAATTTTTCGACATATTTAATATATAATTCATTTATAACTCCGTTTAACTTGTTTAATTAAATATATTATAAACCGATTATATGCTGGTTTATAGATTTTAATATATTTGTTTTGAGTTCAAATTAAATTTGAAAAGAAAATGGATTGAGGCATGAGCATGACCAATCAATCTACATTGGCATCCCTAATAACAGCGATGGCATTGTTGATGATTCTAAAGTGAGAGAGGCTATACCAATGTTTATTCATTTATCAAACTAGCTTATTTCAAATTATATTACGGATTAGCGGAAGACAAAAGGGCTTGTAAATTAATCAAGCTTCAAACTTTTGTTCATTTATCTTGCTAGCTTATTTAAGTTTATTTATTATAAATTTTACCATTGCTGTTGTTATAATTTAATTGAAACATTAATTAATTCATTAAATGAAAATTTTATATTTTTTTATTTTAACATATTGTAAAGTTTTATAACAAGTGTATTTTACTTTTATATATTTGAATGTACATTCAAATACATAAAACTTAGTTTTTTTAAAAAAAAATTACATGTAATTTTTTTAAAAAAAACTAAGTTTTATATAAATTAATAAATAAATTTATTGATAAATCAACTTTATTTATAAGTATTTACGTTATTTCTTCAAGTTAATTTATTTTACTTATTCTCAAATGTCAGAAAGAAAATAAATAAATCTTTATCAAATATTTTATTCACCGAGTAGAAATAAAAAATTTCTTTCACACTTCGTTAGGAGCCAATGGGGTTGGATGAATAGATCGTTTTTTTTTATCTCTTGTCGAATTTGATTTGATCTTCGTACCGAATTGATTTGATTATTTTTTTTTAAATTTGTTTTTCAATTATTTTTTTAATCTACCTGAGCTGAGATTTTAATCAAGTCTTTTAATTACATATGTTAGCAATTATGTTATCACCTCTAATAGGAATCTACGCATAAGTATTCCTTGTCGAAAGCACTAGCGTTGTTCCACCATCAATTTTGCCAGAGTCAAAATTCAGCATCTTGTGTTAAGTGATAACATCTGTCTCTTCTATAGACCAATACAAATACAAAGTCGAGGATTTAATTCAGTTGAACATAAGCATACGTCTACTATGAAATTTAACTCTACATAATTCGAGCAAACAAATAAAGATATGAGGATCAACTGGTTCAGTGCACACATTGAAATAAAAGGCGGCGTGTCCAGCATCAACCCAAAGCCAAAAGGCAGGTCACCCAACGAACAAACGACTGTATGAACAGATTAGTTTTATTCGGGCTTGTAGTTGGCTAACACAAAAATGTTAACTAGATGAGTTTCCATTTTGTATTGTCAAAGATACGCTAAGCTATTGGCATCAACCATCTTATACACGAGATGGGCCGCAGGAAAAACCTGTCGTCCTTCAAGTGCTATCCATGGGTGCTTCATTCCCGGTAGGTGGTGCCACTCCGAAAGCACTGCTGTCCATCATTCTTAGTTCCACTTTCGCTTCCGCTCCAAAAACAAAATTACTTCCTGTGGTATCTGGGCTGGCTCGTTGGAAGATGGATGCGGTTGGCTGGTTAAATATTGGAGCTGGTGTTGTATTGGATGATGGGGAGATTGCAAAGCCAAAAGATGGAATTGATTCATATGCAAGTATGGGTTGCACAGTCACAGCTTCACTGGATCCAACGACTTTTCGTTCGTACTCCAACAACTGCTGATAGACGGCTGCAAGACACCATCCAAGTAAAACATGCAAACATCGAATCAAATTGAAGGTAATGTCTTTCACAAGAAAAACATAACATAAAGCACTTTCTTAAGAGTGATTGAACGAAACAAATGAAGGAAAATGAGTTCATGTTGAATTTTAAGCTTCTATAAGTTACATTGTTATCCCTATATGATGCACAGATAGGAAAAGACAACCTGGAGACAATTCAATCACCGGGCGTCGTTCTTTAACCCACTGAGAACTTTGTACAAGTCTCCATCCTTTAGATTTCATCAAATAGGCCATCACAATTGCTGGAGACCTACCGAAACAAATCAACCATCTGGTGATTACATTTAATTATATTGAAAGCTCAATATCAATTTGAAAGTGATCTGACCTATTTTTTCCCAACATACAGTGGACAAGCACACGAGCTTTCCCTTTCTCGCATTGATCTAAAAGATGAGTGTTTATTAGCAAAATAAATAATTAAAGAAGAAAACAAAGGCCACAATTTAATCCATCATGATTTATGGAAAGAATGAAAAAGGTATTATCAAAGCTAGATGGAGATGAAAATAACTTGCTTGAGCAAACCGCTTGGCCACATTGGATAATTCAAGCTAAAAATACCTAGGAAAAAATATTTGCATATTTTTATTCATTAAGAATTGTGTGCTTCAGAACAAGATTGCAAACAGCATTACAGCAAGATGAATATGGTAGACTGTTAAAGCCAATTTGAATACTTTTTCTAGGAAAATATTCTGGGGCCTGAGCTGCTAACAAAAGTAACAATATTCTAGATACACAGCTCTGCAAAAATGGAGTCCCTAAATCATAAACCCCTATTTACTTGAGATACAGATTTCAAAATGCATCAATTAAAGTTGAGTCAAAAATCCTCGAGAGAAGAAAGACCTACGCATGAATTGACAAGTAAGCAGAAAGAATTGCTAGCAAACTTCTTTCAGATGTTGAGAATCCAACATAACCTAGCTAGGTTAATCTCAGGACTTCTTGTGTTTGAATGAACAAAAAAATCGCTATACTAGAGGAATTTAAGCAGGAATGACATTAATTCAGGAAGTATCACCTTTTTAAGTAAATAATGAACAGGTAAAGAGTGAACATATATTCTAAGACAATAGAATGCCATTAATTTAAAAGCTTTAAATAGAAAATTAGCAGATAAAAGTTAAATACCATATTAATGACTTTATGTGAAAATAGCATATTATTTAGGAAATGGATTTCAAGAAATGATCACCTATTAATACATGCACACCAGAAAAGCAGAGAAGTTTGTGCTATCATACCTAAAAATTGAATTGCTTCATCAAATTGTATGACTTTATCATCTTTGAGGCAGTGGTAAGTAAAGGAATTCTTGTATAGATTCTGGCAAGCAGGAACAGTCTGCAAGGTCATGTCAAAAAATAAAAGGTAAAAGACCTTGCTGGAAAAGAAAGATAACTCACTACGTATAAAGCCAAAAAAAAAGTAGAGGACTGGACTAGAAAGGAAATGATCCAAACAATGAGTATTTAATTCACTATGGTCCATGTTGACATATGATAAAGTTAAGGAGCACACCCAATAAACAACTCAGGGCATAAAGCTGTTGAATAGAAAGGCATGTCGTCGTCATCCATGTTTGACCTAACTATTTGACATCGGAGAGCTAACTATTTGGGGTCGGCAATATGAATTTTATGTTTCCTTTTCAATATCCCTTACACCTTATGCCTTCCATGCTTCAATAAATTCAATCTATAAAATTTATTTGTCATTTTTAAACATTTTCATTCCATCTCAATATAAGTATTCTTATTTTATCATCTATTGGAGTTGCACCTAATTAGATTATCGAGATTTTTTTTTACAGCTCCACACATTCATCTTAGCATTCTCATCCCTACAACATATAACTTTTTAAACATGTTTCCTAATAGTCTAACACTTCAATCATAAAGTAGAGTAGGTATAACCACACTTCTATAAAATTTGACATTTAGCATAAAGAGGACACAATAACACATGACTCTAGAGGGATTCCCTTGCAAGCACTAATGCTTTATTCTATTAATTATATCTGTATCAATGTCCCCTTCCTGTTGAAAAACAGAACGGAAATACCTAAACCTCTTAGAAGAATTCCATATTCATCCCTTCTTAACTACTACAATTATTTTCTTGTTACTAGAACTACATTTCATATTTCATATATACAGTTTTCTACTTTTTTTCTTTAAACCTTTTGTTTCTAAAAGTTTTTTGTACAATTGAATGAAATAACACTAATTACATTGTCATTAATTAACATAATATGATTTGGAAATAATTTATCTTGAACATCATTAATTAGTTCATTTAGTACTAATAAAGGGCAGACTAGTGCACGAAATTTTTACCAATGCAGGATCCCAGGGAAGGATTTATTGTACGAGTCTTACCCTGCTTTGCAAGAGGCTATTTTCGATACTCAAACCTGTGACCTCTAGGTTACATCGCAACAAATTTACCATTGCACCAAGGCTCCCCTTCTAGTTCATTTAGCAATAATGTAAAAAAAAAGACTTAGCATTGACCCACAACTATAGAAAAATCCTTGGTTACACTCTTAGTACCTACAACACATGTAAGAACATTATCATATATATCTTTTCTCAAACCAATATAATTACTAGAAATTCTTTTCTTCTCCCAGATCCATCACAATAGTTATGTAACTACACTATCATAAATCTTTTCTAAATTAAAAATATGTGTATATATATGTGCAAATCCTTGTTTTCTCTCTGTCCATTCGTCTTATAGCATCTATTGTTGATATTCTGATTATAAAATTGATGATAAAAATGATTGTCTCGTCTATTATCCTCCTCTCAATAACTCATTCCCAAAAGTTCCATAGTGTGATTTATCAACTAATACACTTATAGTTGGAAGCAGATGGTATATTATAGTTAGAAGCAGATTGTATATTACTTTTATTCTTATAGATAGCAAAAATTTATCACCATTCTGAGCATCTTCTTAATTCTCAAACTTTTATTCACTAACTTTATTAACCAAAGTATTATTTGATCTCCTAAACAATTCCAAACTTCAATTAGTATCATCCAAACCTACAGTTTTACCTACTTTCATTTTCTTTGAAGCTTTTTTATTCTCACTTAAAGGACATGAAATTCAGAAATATAACAAAATGATACACAATAAAGCTATGAAGATTTCTGCAAAAATTGATTGAGATCCTACTTTGGAATGATGAGGCAGTCATGGGATGGGATTGCAAGATTCAAACATAGGATTGTATGATGCTACAAGCTAACATTTTGAAAACAAGGTTGGCCTTTATAAAATTATCATACGAAGTAACTTCTAATATCAAATATTCCAACTTTGATTATTCTATTCTCATTAAACATATTCATGTAGTATGTATATAAATAATACAACATAATGTTAAAGTTTTGTATTATTATTTAGCAAGTAGAAACCTTTAGAAGGTGGATGACAATGAGAAAGGTTGCAAAGGATTCTCAAATATTTGATACTTTTCTTCGATGACATAGTATGAGAATGATGGTCTATTTTTAGTGAGTGCCAAGCTTTGAAAACAGTAGCCTTATGTTCCTTTAGCTGAGCCAACTCCTTAGTTGATGAGTCGATTGATACATTGGTAAGCTGAAGGTCTCATTTTGTTGAGTCGACTTGACTATCAATCAACTAGTAATTACAAATCAATCAACTGCAATATTGATTAGGATATTTCTAGGTCTTTCATCTGAGCCTGATCTAACCCACAATTTTCCAATATTACATGTGCCCTCAAGCTCATTGTTGCATAAATGAAATGGGCCAAGTTGGAGAATACCCTTCTCCATAACCCTTGTTTGAAGTCTTATTTGTTTTGTGAAGTCGTCAGTCAACTTTGACCTACCAAAACTTCGTCTTGACAAGCATCTTGTCACCCTTGATATGTTGGGGCTTTCTCATGCTAGACATTCAATCATCCTTTAATTAATGTACAAGGACTTTCTCTTACTAGGCATCTGATCATCCTTGATTTGTTGAGACTTTCTCTTGCCATGTGACTTGCTCATCGATAGACTTGTCACAAAATTTATCAAATACAAATTCTAACTTAACCCTTTGTCTAAGATCAAAACTGATTGCACTAACCAAAAAACTTGCCCTTAATTGTTTAACAACATAATGCCTATGGACAAGATCTCAAAGTCAAGCACCTAGAATACACCTAGAATATATTAATACATTCAATTTATTATTTTCAATGGATTTCCTCTACTCATGTGTCTATCGCATAGACTTTATGATGCATTAACAAAGTCTGCCGCATATACAAATCCTTAATACCATATCCATAAGAAATAATATCCTCACAACAATTATATTTTATTTTGGTATTTGTGCTAGCCTAAGGCTAATAATTTCCTAGATCAAACGTGTATCTAAAGGTTTATGACTATAAGGAACTACAAGAAAAATGCAACCCCCACAAGTGTAGTGCAGTGGTAAACCAGTCAGCGGTAAGAGGACTAGAATTTGGAGGTCGGCCTCTAAGTGTACATTAGTTGTGCTCCTGATTTACCCGGTAGGTGAATCGGGGGAAAGGTCGTCTAATCTGTAGTTTTTTATGAGGACAATATTGATCGGATATTGTATCAACTAGGCATAAAAAATGTGTTCTTGCATCATGATGTATAAAGAAACTTTACATGTAAATACTTCCTAAATTCAGTAGTGTAAGGACAATAAAAAGGTTTACAACTGAGCATGATTTGATCAATTTCATTTAAATTATAGTGTACTATGGGAGTAATCCAGATCATATTTCTAGCATAATCAAAGTAAGATAATATAGATGGTATCACTATTACAAATGGCGATAAGAGAAAATCAATTAATTGAAGTCTCAATTCACATGTATTTCAGTGAAATATCAGGGTGAGTAATACTACTTGGGTATTGAGGTGGCTAGATTCTATCCTAAAGCAAATATGTTGTTGATCTAGTCAGGATGAAAAATGTCAGCTAGTTGTAGAAAAGTTTTTATTATCTTTTCACATAGTTGCCATGATGTTATCTTTAATATGAAAATGGTAAGTAGGCATATGGAGGATCCTCATATAAGAATAATACAATAGATGCCTATAAGATTTTTGAGATCTTAGAGAATATTATCATGGATTAGATTTGTTTCTCTCAACAAGATAGGTTAAAGGTAGAATGTTATTTGGAAGATGATTGGGCATGGTCTTCAGATGATCATCATTCTATCAATGGCTAGTGTACCATTTTCGTGCAGTACCTTGGTTATTGATGAAGTAGAAGCAAGAAGTGAAGTTGCACCATAGTGATGAAGCAAAATACAGAATTATGACTAAAGATGTTTGTGATTTACTCTGATTAAAATGATTTCTTACTGAGATACAATTCTTTTCATAAACACACTTATTTTGTGATAATATGCTTGCAAAGAGATTGCTAAAATCTAGTTTTATATGACATAACTAAACATATTGAGCTTGATTGCCACTTTATCAAGGAAAACTATAAAGTTGATTGTTAATGTTCTAATTAAAGGTCGAAGTAGTATGCATTATGTTTTACCAACTTTATCTTAGATGAGTTTAGAATATACTTCGGAACTATTTTAAGGGTTAGTGTCCTTGCACTGTAAAAGACCCAGTCCACTATAACAACAAATGGAAACAAATAAATAAAAAAGAAGATAGGTTAACCCTATTTTTCTTCTTTCACCAATTTATTTTAGCTACAAGCTGGATGATATTGTGTACGAAATAAACAGTTCATCATTCTTAGATCAAGTTCGCAACTAAGAGAAAAGTTTTTGTCATTAGACTATGCGAGTTAATGTTAAAGGCAAGATTTAACTTCGGGAGAATTATTTTCTTCTGTTCCATCTATTTCTCCATTTGGCATGGCTATGATGGTGTAACCAGAAACAGGACCACCAGATTAACATGGAAGGAATCTCTGGATCATCAAAAACAGTAACAGACAGAGAAATCGCACGGGAAGGAACTCACGTTGAGGATGTGGGTGATGCCTAGGGCTTTGAGGATCTCCCCACGAGAGGCGTTGTCGTAGCTACCAAGGTAGAGGAAATCCTTGAGGATCTCAGAGGGGAAGGCGCTGCTCTGCTGGATGGTGCGCTCGTACGCTGCAGGAACCCGGTGGCCACAGATGTTACATACCTCGCCTTCCTCGTATTTGTGGTAATGCCCACATACTTCGCAAGGGTTCTCCCTCTCCCTCTTCCTCATCAGGCAGCGATCCGATTCCGATCAACTTCAATAACCAGAAGAGTATCGCTTAGATCTCAGAAGAAAAGGAAGAAGAGAAGGGTGGCGATGGATCTAGAAGAAAGAGGATCGAGCTTGCTACTGGGGAAGAGGAAGTGAGAAGATTTTTTGATTCATCTCCTCCTTTCTACCTGCGGGTCGAGAAGATGACGACGGTATGCTAAATCCTTAATTATATTTTCCTTTTATTTATTATTTGTGTGATTTATCCTCTCGCGCCTGCGCGGAGTATTAATTTAGATAAATAATACAAACTTATAAGATATTTATTTATTTTGTTTGAACTGACTAGTACTGTAAACAAGTAAAGTCGAATTAGAATTGTGAATTTAATTGTTTTAAGTTTTTAATTTTTTAAATTTTATTTGTTTAATTATTAAGTTTGACAAAAAACAATTGTATTGAGTGAATATATTTTATAAATTATTTATGAATATTATTCATTAATCCTTTATAATTTTCATAACTATTAATGAATGAAATATAATTAAATGTTTGTGCATAAATAAATTCTTACCCAATAATTTGTTTGTTTACAAACCTTATGAAAGCTTACCTTGATAGGAGGGGAAATAGTTTCCTTGCTTGAAAAAATTATTTTGCAGCTTTTATTTTTTATTTCTTCCAAAAGCAGATTAAGCATGTTGAAGAAAGGAGGAAAATATATATATATATATATATAAACATTACCGAAGTATTTTTTATTAAAAAATAAGTTTAAAAAAAATCTCGCCATTTTCTGTTCTTATTTATTTTCTAAAATAGACAGAGCCTGAGGAAGAAATGCAAATTTTATGTAAACATTAAAATATATTTCTTTCGAGTCATATTTGGGCAGTAACAAAAGAAGGGGTTCCTTTTTATTTATCTAAAGGACGTTTCTTTTTCTCTTTGCATTTTTCAAATTATATTATAGAATAAGTTGCATTAATTATTTAATGTAAAAAGAAATAGAAATAATTTGGATGATATTTCATAAAAATTTATAGAATATTATAGTATCAAGAGATTTTTTTTTCTTATTAAAAGTTATTTAGAGAAAGAATATAAATTATGAATCAATGACTTCAATCCTTTAAAAACATTATTAAAAAAAACAAAAGAATAGAGTAATATTTAAAACATTAAAAGATCCATTATAAGTTAAAATCCTTGAATAGACTTGGGCCTATTCAATAACATTTAGCAATTATGTTTATGCTACAATATGAATTTCTATTCAATAATATTTAACAGTTATATTTATGCTAAATATGGATTTATCTAATAATCATAATTTCGTTACAATTTGAAGTTGTCATGTTTATACAATTGATTAACCAATTCAGAAATTCAGAATTTAATACGTGTGAAAAGAGATAATAATATTAAGCAATATACTTAATTAAGGACAGCTATACCTAATGGCGTAATCACGTGGGGACAAAAAGGGACAATCGCTCTTGTGAGATTTATGGACCGATCAGATCAGTTTAAGTTAATAAGTTTTAGTTTGATCATAACTTAATCAAATCAATTTCGAGTTGGACCAATCAAATCTTTATTTATACACCTATCCATTAGATTTAGTTTGAATCTCGTCTTATTTTAATTTAACACTCTTGTTTAGTACGTATTTGACGATTCAATTCATTAATTTATTATTATTATAAAAATTCTCATAATTCTTTTTAAACCAATTTAAGTCAATAAATTTATTTTGTCCCAACCAAATCAACTTCAAATCAATTTTGATTTAAACTAATAAAATCCTTATCTCTTCTGCAACTACCAATAAGTGTTACATGTATGAAAAATTAAGATGACTGATCTATACCTAGAAAAGAAAATTTTATATAAATTACATCAAATACACGGTAAAAGAAATTCATAAATGCATAAATACACTAATATAAAAATTATTATCACATCATAAAAAAATATATATATTACATATATTTAACAATATCAAATATTATTATTGAATTTTCATCTAATTAAACAAGAATTCTTCTTTACCATCAAAATTCAAAATATGTTTGATTCATATTCATTTCTCTTCTCATTTCTTTTCTAAAATAGTCTCAAACT
>JBBMKF010417645.1:2780-13861 GCA_037834155.1 Curcuma caesia
TTTTTATTTTGATTGCCTTGCTTTTGTGTGACAGGGGGTACTTAGAAATGGAATAGCAGTTGCAGTGAAAGTACTATCCGCAGAATCCAAACAAGGAATTAAGGAATTCTTGTCTGAGATTGATACCATCACAAATGTGAGGCATCCGAACCTTGTTGAGCTTTTAGGTTGCTGCGTTGAAGAAAGTAGCCGCATTCTTGTGTACGAGTATGTGGAGAACAATAGTCTTGATAGTGCATTGCTTGGTAACTTGAGTACACTTAACAATATTGATGTGAGACAGAACAGTTCTCTTTGTCTGATTTTCATAATTTTCTTTACCTTGTAGGTATGACTGTTGACACAGCCAATCTGAATTGGAAAAATAGATCAGCTATTTGCATTGGCACTGCTAGAGGTCTTGCATATCTTCATGAAGAACTTGAACCCCCTATTGTGCACAGAGATATTAAAGCTAGCAATATTCTTCTTGACAGTAACTTTGCCCCTAAAATAGGAGATTTTGGGTTGGCAAAACTTTTCCCTGATAATATTACACATATCAGCACACGAGTAGCTGGAACAAAGTAAGCCATTCATGGGATATCTAGTTTTAAAATATGATATTTGCGTAATAAAGGATATGAAGGTTTAATGGTTATAAATCATGCAGCGTATTAAGTGGATCTTTTCTGTTCATCTTGTAAAGTATTACGTTAATAAAGTAACTGGATAGAGACTGGATAAAAATTATTGGTTTTTGGTTTAATGCAGCTAATTCCATGCATCATGTTTTTTAACAAGTTGTTTAAGTATGGCAAAGCCCACAGTGAATGTCTAGCATTCCTTAGTCTGTTCACTTGTGACATCTAGGTAGGTACCTGCAAGGCTGCAACTTTTTTTTTCATCTTATCCAGATAGAAGTCAACCTTTATTGTGTACGACAATCTTTTTTTAATAGAATGTGGAACACATGATGTCAGATGCTCCTGTTATTGCTACCTTGACATTAGAGTGTGGTAGTATCAAAAGAGATACAAGTGCACAACACACTAAAATTTCTTCTTAATCCATATTTTCAATCTCTTCTGGTACTCATTCATGCAACAATTTACTGCAGTGGTTATTTGGCACCGGAGTATGCCATGAAGGGCCAATTAACTAAGAAGGCTGATGTATACAGCTTTGGCGTGCTTCTAATTGAAATAATTAGTGGCAGGAGTAGTTCAAAGACATACTGGTCAGGCATGGGGCAACCTCTCTTACAATGGGTAAGCCACGGTTCTGAATGGCACATATATTCCTTGTTCGCTATTAGTGAAGGTTTCTCTTTTATGCTGTAGTTGTTTTTCCTGGTCTTATTTCAAACATATATGCTCAACAAAGTGACTTAGCCATAATAATTCATAACATTGACATTCTCAATCCGTTCATCTGCTCAACATGCATAAACATTCTAGAATATATAAATTATGATTTACTCGTTTATGCTTGTGATTATGTTTTGGGCAAATGCTAATTCCTAAAGATAGAAATCACTGGAGATTTGCTAGAGAGGAATAGACATCCATTAAGGAATTGAAAGATTGGTGGCTGTATCTGTTAATATTACGGTAGGCTTGTTATTTGTTTCCCGACTAATCAACCACAATTTACCTACTCCAAATGCTAGACATGGCAGCTTTTCAAGGATGGGACGCTTAAAGAACTGGTAGATCCATCACTCGGTGAGTATCCTGAAGAGCAAGTCATGAAGTTCGTCAAAGTCGCGCTCTTCTGCACGCAAGCCACTGCGGGACGAAGACCTTCGATGCCCCAGGTGGTGGAGATGCTGTCGAGGCCCATTAAACTAAACGAGAAGGAACTGACGCCCCCAGGTTACATCGATAGCCCTTCAAAGATAAGCCATGGTTCCAGTAACTTTCAATCGAAGAAATCAGCTGCTGCCGATTCCACTAATTTATTCATGTCGACTTCTGCTTCCTCAACAGAAATATCACCGAGGTAAGCAGCAAGCAGCTGTATAAGTGCATCATTTGGAAGTTGTGTTATCTTTTGTTTTTGTTGTTTGTGATCTTGTTTTTAAATTCACAGATATGTGCCTGTGGCATAAAATGTTACTATATGATATATTATACAATAATAAATTATACGCTGAACCAAAAAAGTTAAGTTTGTTTCTAGCTATCTTTGGGATATAGTTAAGTTGGTTATGATGAAATAGACTTGTTAAAGTGGACAATGATCGAATTTCAGTAAAGTCGAGGTCCGTCGTAGTCAATTATAGTTTTTCGATTTATCTCCTCATAGATGGTCGTGGGATTGATCGTGTGGGATCGTTGGGGTGTGTCATAATCAATTGTAATTTCTCGATTTATCTCTTCACAAATGATCGTGGGAGTGCTCGTGTGAGACTGTTAAAGTGTGTCATAGTCAATTGTAGTTTCTTGATTTATCTTCTTATAGATTATCGTGGAATTGATCGTGTGGTATTATTGGGGTGACAAATTCTATCTTTTACTGAAGTTATTGATTAAAAATAATTTATTTCAGTTTTTTTAACTGGATTTACTTTGCAAATGTAAATAATAGTTTTATTTGTTTGAAAAAGAAAAAGATTTGTAAAAAAACACATAAAATTTGTACAATACGATCTGAAAAAGGGGAAATTTAGGAATATAAATTATAATAACGAATGTTGACAATACATGCCACGCGATAAACTACTACTACTCTTTTCGTTCTGATCGATCAGCATCGAACACCGTTGGAGGCACTGCAGCCGAGAGCGCCGGCGTCCCTCGTCAAGGCTCGCACGGCCTCCGCCCGGGCCACCCGAAACCTCTGCTTACGCCCGTACGGTGGCCGTACCGGGCCGGTGCCCGTCTGCCGGAAGAACGCCCCGTTGACGAAGGCGTCATTGACCGAGCGCCATTTCCACGACGCCGACATGGCTCGCACGCCGCCCGCGTCCATTCGGAGCGTGGCCTTCTTAGTTCCGCCTGGCGACGCCACGTAGAGATTGCCCTGGCTCAGGATGATGGGGTGCGTGCTGCCGCCGACGGCGTACTCCAGCCACCCGTCGTACAAGTTGTTCGCCAAATGCGCGTAGCCGTACCTGATCCTGCACGGGCTATTGATCAGCACTACGCTGCATCGATTATGGATCGGCCAATCAATCATGGATCGCCTCACCTGGGCATGCGCTGGTTGCAATTGGGGCCGAAGCGATTGAAGGCGACGGTGACCTGCATCGTCTTGTCCTGCACGAAGTCGTCGTTGTGGCCGAGCAGCATCACTTTGTCGTGCTCCCTGAACCAGTTGTTGGACACCGTCACTGCGTTGGAGCCGTGCGTCACGTCGAGCAGCCCGTCCTCGCAGCTGTACAGCGTGGTGTGGTCGACCCAAACCTTGGACGAAGATACCAGCCGGATCGCGTCTCCGTCCTCCCCACCCATCTCTATCAGCTCGCCGAGCGGGTCCATCACCGGTCCCGCCGCCTGCGCCCTTATGTGGTGGACTTGGATCCCGTGGACGATGACATTGCTCACCTGACCAAGCACGTAAGATGATGCACACATGGTGTTTGTTAAAATGCCGACGCCAAAATTAAGTATTACAACTGTTTGTTGCTTTGCCTGACCCAACGCGTTGTGTGCTTTACATACCTGGTAGAGCAGAATTCCGGCGCCGTAGGCAACGTGGACGTTGGCGCCGCGGCCGTCGATGGTGGTGAAATTCTTGACGAGAAGAGGCCTCACCAGCTTGATCTGCATGCTCCCTTGGAAAGTGATCCACACCTTCCCCGGGAGCACGGTCGCGCCGTAGCGCAGCGTGCCAGGGCGGGGGCTCACCGGGTCGTCGCTGGAGTCAGTAACCGTGTACCGCCGCAGACCGCGGCCGACGTTGTGGTGCATGGGGGCCGCGAAGCCGACGGCGCATCGGGCGAGGCGTTGCCTGTCGGCCGCCCAGTGGCGGTCGCGCCGCCAGCACCGGTCAACCGTGTTCATGCGCCTCGCCGCGCAAGCATTGCAAATGAAGACCAGAACGAGGAAGGAGAGCAGGAGGCGCTTCTTGGTGGAGAGGGAAGCGGAAGCCATTGCCGGCCTCGTGACTAATGCCGGACTCGACAATTCTTGGAAGTTTGGAGGTGGAATGAGCTGCTCTGGTCGGAGGTTTGGATTGATTTTATAGGGGGGAACGTGATTTGGAGTTGTTGCAATGGCGTACGTGCCGGGGCGCTGTGCTCGAAACCAGTGGTGGAGAGGGAGAAGGAAGTTGCTCTTGCTGCTGGACATGGCTATAATTGCATGGGCATTGAACGTGCCGGACCTAGTTCTGTTTGCAATCTTTCAATTTCAACAGATTCTTCTTAGACCCAACCACGGGCCGGGTCCAGCCCAGGTGGCCCGTTGATCCAGTTAGCCGGGCCGAACTAGATGCCGGGCCGGTTCCGGTTCAAGAGGGTGTGAAACCGGCGGATTGAACTGCTGGTTCAAAATTTTAATTTTTTTTCGTTTTCCCGTTTTCTCCGTAATTGCCAAAGAAATTTTAATTTGTCCGGTGTCAGCTATTCCTGTGGAGCAGACATTTAGTGTCGGTAGCAACATATTAGATGAATGGCGATTAACTATGTCTCCCGACTCATTGAAAACCCAAGCATTACTCGACGATTGGACCAAAGGCGAGAAAAGAATCCAAGGAATGCAACTTTCAGAAGACGAAGTCGAAGAATTTGATACTGAAAAAATGAATACAACGGAAGGAACAGGAGGAAATGGAAGTGAGTGATGTAAAAGGGTGAAAATGTAAAAGTATTACGTGGGCTTTGATTCTCCTATACCCTAAGGGATACGTAAACAACTTAATAAGTACAAGCTTTTTTTTTAATAAAATTTAAATTTTAAATTTTTTAATATAATAATCTTGAACCGTCGTGAACCGTGAATCGACGTTTCTGAACCGTGAACCGTAAT
Organism: Curcuma caesia; assembly: GCA_037834155.1. Taxonomy (NCBI): domain Eukaryota; kingdom Viridiplantae; phylum Streptophyta; class Magnoliopsida; order Zingiberales; family Zingiberaceae; genus Curcuma; species Curcuma caesia. Next base: position 7,736 of record JBBMKF010417645.1, read on the forward strand.
CGTTTCTGAACCGTAGTCGGGTCTAATTCTTCTTCGTCAACCTTTGAAGGAGTCATCCATCGCCGGCTGGGGAAGCAATGATCAGCCAATAGAATTGGGCCTGATGTCAGTCGATTTGATCAATAAATGGGCCTAATTGGGCCCGGTAAGAGCTTTGCCTGGTCGTCGTATTGTTACAACATTTGTGGCGCCAAGTTCAATAGGATTCCCGGCATTTACTTCAGCCGTCCGATGAGTCCATCGACGGCCAGGAATCACGATCCGTGGCCCTTTCCACCCAAAATTTCCCAATTCCCACGCGAACTCCTCGAGCGCGCGAATTGGAAATGCGAATCTCCTCTTTTCCCGCTTCACATTTCCTTCCTTTATAGGCTCTTCTAGATCGTGCTGTTGGTTCTTGTGTTGTTGCTTTTGGTTTCGTTCCCGATCTCTCTCAGTCCTCGCACAATCGCCGCCGTGTTCACGAAGGGGAGCAATGGCGAAGGGTTCGTCGAAGGCAAATCCGCCGAGGCCGAGGAAAAGGGTGGAAGCAGACACTAACACGTTGAAGCGTGCGAGGGATGGAAGCGCCTTCACAAGATGGTGCGCCGCGCCCCTCTCTCTATATATTTTTTGTTTTTTTTTTAAAATTTTGTTTCCTTTTGGTTTGGTTACTCAATTTTCATAAAAGTATGTTCTTGTTTGTTGATTGATCACAGCGAAGCGTGCAACAAGGATGTCGCAGTCGTGCTCATCGACATGCACAGTTGCAGTCTCGATTCTAAGATCAAGATGACGCTTGGTAAATTTCTGGCCTTTATTGCTTGATTCTTGTTTCAGCTTGCAATTTATTGCTCGCTTTTCTTATGAACTTGTGATATTCCAACAGAATCTCAAGTTGTGGAAAAAACAGTGGAGGCGACGAAGCCTGCTGAGAAGTACATTTTTCATTAATGACACGCTTGGAAAATTATATCTTCAGCTTTCTGTTTCCTCATTTTTCCTCCTTGATATCAGGAAGAGGGCTGCCTCGATCAATAAGGAGAAGAAGCCAAAGAAGGCAAAGAAGTCCAAAGAATCTAGTGGTCGCAAGCGACCTCCCACAGCCTTCTTCCTTTTCATGTAAACAAATAGATGCCTAATTAAAGTCATTTCAAACGTTTCAAATTGTCTTGATTAATTCAATACTGTGTTGCTACAGGGATGATTTTAGGAAGTCATTCAAAGAGGCTAACCCTGACAACAAGAGCGTTTCTTTGGTAAAAACCAGTAGCTTCTTTGATTTTGATTAAGTTCGTGTTTTTTTCTTCAAATTTGTATGTTTGATTGGTATTTGTTAACTTGTTTAAAATAGGTTGCCAAGGAAGGTGGTGAAAAGTGGAAATCCATGTCAGAAGAAGTGAGCATTTATATTAGTTTTGTGTTAGTTTATTACTATGTGCATGTTCTAGTTCAGAGTCTTACTTTGTTTGTTTTCTAATGCAGGAAAAGAAATCTTATGTTGAAAGAGCAGCAGAGCTCAAAGCAGAATTTAAGAAAGCAATAGAGGAGGACAATCAAGAAGGTGAGGAGGACAATCAAAATGGCGAGGAGCAGGAAGAAGAAACTAATCAAGAAGAAGAGGAAGTATGTTCAATGTTTCTCAGAAGTTAAATCTTAGCTTTCCATTGTGACCATTGTTGATCCATGCCTCAAATGCGAATCTTATTTTACAGGAGGAGAAGGAATTGGCTGCTAAGGAAGAAGAGGAACTAGAAGATGAAGATTAATGGATTCAGGCCACAATTACAGCCACATGGGTGTCGATCTCTTTATGTAAATCTGAAGTAATTCAGTTCATAGTGCAGCTGATGTAGATCATCTCTCTCCTTCACTCTTTTCTGAGACAGTTTGTCCATGGGAGCTTGTGAAATGGTTCTTCAGTTTGTTAAATTGCTTGGTTTGACTTGAAAAATGTTATGGGATCTTTTGCTTATCTAATATGATTTCTTAGATTAACTTGTTTTGGAATTTGTCTGTGTTGTAAGATTAGTCACACACAATCAGTAAGCTGAAATAAATTGGCAATCAATGCTATCCATTTCATTGAAAGTTTTACTAGCATGATGGAACAGTGGCAACAGGGATGCTTCCTGTGTATGTTCATCCTTTTTGTTACATTTGACGTGGATGCAAACAACCTCAGCACAACTATATTTGATTCGATGTTAATGGAATTGAAAACAAGGTTGACTTCACTTGTTGCAGTTCAGTCGAGGTTTCTCGCATGGCGGCAGTGGGCGGCCACACAGGCACAAGTTGTGAGCATAAGCAGCAGGTGGGAAGATATTGAAAGGCCTTGACTGTGGTACTTGCCCACACAATCTGTTTGCTCTGAAGCTCACATGCTTGATCTTGACTAAGCTGCTGAAGGTGCTCGGTATGCTGCCATTGATCATGTTGTTCGATATGTCCAGCCATTCCAAGGTAGTTATCTGGCCTAGGCTTGCTGGAATTCCTCCTTCGATTCGGTTCCTCGAGAGATCAAGCCTCTGCAGGCTCTTCAGCTTCCATATGGAGCTCGGTATTTCACCTGAAATCTGGTTACTTGATAATTCCAGTCTTTGCAACCGCAGCCCGTTATCGAATTCCGGCAATCCGCCGGTGATCCTGTTCTTCGACATGTCCAGCTCCACTAGTCCGCTAGCTTTCTGCAGGAGCTCAGATAGAGACCCCTCGAGCTGGTTCGAGTGCAGGTCGAGTGTTTGCAGAACTGACATGTTCGTGAAGAAGTCGCCAATTTCTCCTGTGAGATAGTTGTCAGAAAGATCTAACTGATCGATAGTACCTGGGAATGCAAACGGCTCGAGGCTACTCCTGATGTTGCAGCCTGCAAGGTGCACTTCCCTAAGCTCTCTTCTTCTGATCCAATCCGGTATCGTCTGTAGGTGGAAGTCATTGTGGGAAAGGTGGAGGCTTTGGAGAACAGGCAAGCCATTCTGGACTTCACGAGGAACAGGACCCGAAAGTCTATTCCCGGACAAGTTCACTCGCCATAGCTTCTTGAGCTTCCCCAGTGAATACGGAATGGAACCACTGAGCAAATTGTTGCTGACTGAGAGGGATCTGAGATTTTGCAGGTCGCCGATCTGGCTCGGTATCTGGCCGGTGAGCTTGTTGCTGTCTAACGAGATCTCCATCGCCACAGATAGCCTGCAAAGAGAGCTGGGTATTGCTCCTGAGAACTGGTTGTAGGAAAGGTCGAGGTTGGTGAGGTTTTGGTATCCTCCCATGAAGCTGGGAATTCCTCCACTCAACTGGTTGTGACTGAGGTCGAGAAACTCCAAGGCCTTGAGGTTTCCAAAGGTGGATGGCACAGGGCCTGCCAAAAGGTTCCCGGCCAAGTTGACCTGAGCCAGCTTGAGATACCCGAGGCTGGGCGGCAATTGCCCGGTGAGCTTGTTCCCGCTCAGTGAGAGGACGGCCAGAGAGGCCAGCCTCCCCAAGCCTGAAGGTATGGAGCCGGAAAGCAAGTTGTCGTCGAGGATGAGCTCGACGAGGCTGCTCAGCCCGGAGAAGCTCTCAGGGATGGCTCCGCCGAGCTTCTTGGCTCCACTGATCTGCAGTATCTGTAAGGACTTGAGGCGGCCCAGGGCAGGGGAGAGGGTGCCCCTCATGAAGAGGGGACGAGGTCCGTATCCAGAAGCGGGCATTTCGAGCTTCAATTCCACTACCTTCCCCCTGGAGAGGTCGCAGCTGACACCTTCCCAGCCTGAGCAGCAGTCGTTGCCCGCCCATGAGGATAAGATGCCCGTGCCGTCCTCGAGGATGCTGGATTTGAAGCTGAGGAGGGCAGCCATGTCCTCCTTCGAGCAAGGTGCATGGCCATCGCCGACTCTCTGAGCTACGACCTGCAATGAGAAGACTGCGACGAGCGCAAAGATCAGGGAAACCTTGAAGATCAATGTGGAGGTTTTCATGGCATGGAATGGAATGGAAGTGATGAGGAGAGCTCAGGCAGCTCTGTAATTTATAGGGTGTGGGAGAGCTGCCTCTTTTACTCATTTCACATGGAACATTTCACGAGAATCGCCATTGAAAAGCTTGAATTGAATGATGGAGCGTCTCGTCTGCATTTCAAAACAGAATTGGAGTTCATTAAGATCGTGGAGATCAGATCAAATGGTTGTTTCCAGTCGACAGATCGATCGTGTTCTTTTTCCTGCATCATAACTCGAATGTCAAAAGAACACAAAGCTCATGACAGATCAAAAGTGTTAAAGATTGACATGATAGCTTTTTTAGTATTATTCTTTCTGTGAAGAAGGACATGATAGTTCTTAATGCTGCTTTTCTCATTCTGATCTGGAGAACATAAACTGGCCGTGATTTAAGAAACATTTCGTCCTGAAGCATTTTAACACCTACATGATCTGTATTGTGAAGCTGTCAAATTGCATAAAACTGATAGTTTCAGAAGTAGAAGGTTTAATAATTGATATCAAGTCAACTGCTAAAAACTTGATGGCTTTGCATGCATGCCTAGTGGCTGAAGCATCATTAGGATTTCAAGTGAATTAAGGATTTATATACGTCGATCGGAGCTTTTTATTTATATTTGTTATAAAGCATAATGGATCAATTTTAGATCAAAAAATATCATTTAGTATTTTTTTTTCACGGACTCTGAATATTTTTATTGTTATTTTTAATAATTTTTTATTTTTAAGATTTAAAGATATTTTTATCAGATTTAAGATCTATTTAAACATATATTTAACTGTTTTGAGATATTTTTGTTGATTAATAATATTTTTACTGTCTTTTTTTTTTTAGAACGATGAGTTTATTTTTTTTTAATTCCTAATATTATTCAATAGAATTAGAAGATTATTTTTAATATTCATGTAAATTAGTTAATATTTCACTTACAAATGTAGAATAAAGTCATTTAAAGTTGGTTCGTTTCAACTTGTTAAGGTATGACCTATAGTTGCTAAACCCATCAGTCATATGACTAGATTGTCTCTTTCCATCTTCCATTATTGCTTATATGTCTCCTTTTGGTCATCACAAGTGATGTGTCCATTCCTCCCATCTACTTGTCATCTTGTTTGTCTCGATCAACCATTCTAGTTGACAACTACTATATAAAAGGTATTCAACCTAATAGCCCTACTACTAAGTATTCTTAGCCCTTACCGGGAGTAATCCGGGGGGCCCATGGTCAGACTCAAGACCAAGTCTGGTCCCACCACACGGGCCCAGCTCGTTGTATTCACTAACTTGATTGACCAAGTCACCCACCATTGAGGCACACCCATTCGGTCATCCACGCGCCGAGTCCCTTCATTCCGCTGTTCACTCGCCGAATCGCTGATAACTACCATTTTACCGGGTAAATTAGGGCTAGATTGGACCGGGTTAAATCACATTTCATATCATAAGTAGGGATTTTAGACTATTTCTTTAATTTGGATAAATTTATGGGCTTTATTGCAATTTGCATTAATTTATAGAAATTTATGGATGTTAATTTGTGCACTTTATTTTTACAGGAAATTAGAGCGGAATTAATTAATATTGGAGGGCTAAATTGCAAGAAAGATAAATCCTGGTTCGAGTTGGGCTCAAATCAGATTCAATTTGACTCAACCAGGTTAAAAGTCAAGTTCAAAAGTGGTTCAAATCAGAATTTGGTTCAGCCAAGCTCAAGTCAAACCCAAGCTCAATCCAAATCAAATTAGCCTTTAAACCTATTGAGCCTACCACTGTTCAAGCCCAAATGTCAGCCCAGCACTGTGCAAGCCCAAATCCCAGCCCGGTTCAATGCTGGTCCGGTTCAACACACTTGCGGTCCAATTGCAATTCAGCTGGTTCGGTTCAATTCCTTCGGTTCAGTGGCTCTGCGTTAAAAGCCTTCCGCCGGTTCAAGGTAGGGGGGCTCCTCGCGATCAAAAATCGCGAGTACTGTTTGCTTCTCATCTTCGTGTTCTCCTCGTCGCCGCCGCGGTCTCGAGCCCCCGCCGTGCGCACCGCCGTCCCCTTCCTCCTTCCGATCAGCGCAAAACACAGCAGTAGCCTCCGGTTGAAGAACGTCAACGCCACCGCAGAAGCTATTCACCGCGAGCTCCGGTGAGTGGCCTCTTCCTCTGTCGTTTAGCTCCG